>JABXJD010002776.1:0-44556 GCA_013375575.1 Percina caprodes | reverse complement strand
TTGTGTATACGTATTCATGTTTAATATGTTTGTTTGTGTATGTATGCATCAATCCCCAAGGCAAATTCAACGTAGGGCAAAAAAACCTTTTGTGATTCTGAAGAGTGCGGGCCAGGTCACAGGGAGATTAGAGGAAGTGATGTAACCATAAACCGCCTACCCTAACAAGAGTATAAAGGGTTAACCTGCAATGAACTCAATGCAGCAAGCGACACACTTTTAAAAAAGAAAGCAAGTGGGTGCCCCCCCACACTAGCAGAGGGGAAAAGGATGCTGACGTTGCTGTTTGGCTCTTAAGTCGCGTTTAAGGGCCCATCTGGGCCTTGCGTCTGGAAACAATTACAGAATACAACAGAGACTAAAGTAATGATCTAAGAGAGAGAGAGCGAGAGCGAAACTGGGACTCAAAAAAACATGCTTGTAATATAATCTTAACAGCTGAATGGAGCTTCCACAAAGTGAGCACTAGTCTGCCTGGGGAAGCATACACACTAAAAACAGCAGCCGATGGTTACACAATGAATCCCACAGAACAAACTGGCATATGTAGCCATTGTAGTAAAACGAAATCCACTGGAATGGTTCAGTCAAATGGAGACAGGCACAAGAAAGAAGTGAAGAACCCATATAGCTAGCTAGGTCTTGTGCTTCAGACAGAACAAAAACCCTAACTTCTCTACATCATAGCTGTAATGACATTGATGCCTAGCAAGTAGCTACTTTAAGATTGATGTTACCACCAAACCGATATGGGGACTTGACGTTATTAAAGACACTAGGGAATATAAAAAGGTATCCATGTTAATAGTATTGTTTGTGACATGCATTGCTTACCTGGGTCAAGTCCTGGTCCGTTAACAGATGCAACTCTCGTGGTTTGAAGCAGTTCTGACATTTACTTTTGTTGAAGAAGTTAGCCTGAAATTTCCTACAGGGGTTTTCTTTTGCGGCAGACATTATTTTGACGTCTTTTTTTCCACTCTCAAGAGTTATTTCTCTGGAGGATTTAAAAGTGGCGTTATCCCGCTGTTTTGTTGTGCGTCCTTTATCCCAACTTCGAAAAAGCCCCAGCACTCCGATGCATTTTCAAGTACAAAGACCAGGCAGACATTGAGTTATTCGTGGACAAGGTTCAAATCCGACGCTTCTTTTGGCTGTTTAGTTGTTTCCAATCGCTGCTTCCCAATAAATAATGACCTGCCATCAAGCCAGCCTTTTCATCAGTCAGTCAGTGATGAATGCTTTTCAATCCATGGCCCTGCACCACAAAGCGGAATGTTGAGAAAGGTGGCTAATATCCTGTTAGCTTGGCAGTGGGTCTCCAAATCAATAACGTAATGGCGCACGCGACAAAAACATTTGCACACAGCTATCACCTTCAAGCTCCGAGGAGATAAGTGTCCATTAAGTAACAAGTTACAGATTCCCATGTGAATAACCCACACCAAAAGAAAGCTTGCATGCAGACAGCAGCCTTTTCTCCCAGTCCCAGCAGTCAGTCCATGCGAAGTTCATCCACTGCTCCTCTGCTATGGTTAGCCCAGTTAGCTGACTCGCAGATATGCTAGGTAATGAAATCCTGAAACGCGTCTTTAACTTAACTTTAAAAAAACAGCCAGTCCGAAAAGCCAAATGATTCGTGTGTTTTCCCAGTTAGAGACGCTGCACCTCTTGTTCAGTCACAGAGGGAAAAAGTGGTATTTAGGATTGGTTCCATAACTAGCCTGGTTAGCAGCAATAGGTCTATTTTCTTCTTTTCCAACGGAGCGAAGGGGAGCAGGGTGCAGAGAACACACAAGCTCCTGAAATTCTACGGAGTCTCGCGATGGCTGCTCACTGTCGCCGCCCATAAACGCAGATAACTCATTGGCGAACCGTCTATGGGCGAAATACGTGTACGCGGCCGCCATATTGGGACGGATCAGAAGGCGGTCTATCAACAATTGTAATAATAATAATAATAATAATAATAATAATAATAATAATAATAATAATAATTCTTCCAACTGATTTAAAACGGTTTGCTTTGCTACTGTAAAATAATATTCCATGTTGTTTAGTTTTGGCATTTCTTTGCATGGACACCCAAAAGCAGCACAGTCTGTCTTTATCTTACAAAGGTATACAGAACAGTATACAAGTAAGCTACATAAAGGACACAAATAAGAAACAATTAAAAATAGTCCTATGTTGTTCCGGTCAAATTGGTCCGATTTACAAGTTTTCTCCTTAAAAAATGTAGTTCATTAATCTGTTTGTCATAAGTTTCCTTGACTCATCACAAGCTACATGACACACAAAACATGTATAATCCTATTACATTTTGATTGTCTTTATTTAACTTTTGTAATTAGAAATAAATGGGTGAGACTATTAGTGTATATAATGTAGTTCAGACACATGCCCATTCATCAGATGGACACTTTTTCTCCCAGAACCAAACAGTCATATGTCACAATCACAACATTGTTTCAATAATTTATAGGACAATAATATATAGTATTTTTTATCACATCTCTGGTATGTAAAGTTTTTTTGAGGCCTTGCTCCAATTCATCCGGTGGCAGCACATAACCAAATGACATATGTGAAGCTCATGATCATATCTTTGACCATGGCACTAGTGAAGAGGAGAGAGGCCTGGAAACTGACAGTGAAGATGCATTAGAAAAGGTAGTGTCAGAAGACAACACAGAAAATACTAAAGACCAAGAGACAGTAGTGGAACCGACCGATGTAAGAGAGGAAGCGGGCCCTGCTGAGGTTGTTAGTAGGGACAGTCAGTAATTTAATTTAATTAAATTTTATTTATAGTATCAAATCATAACAAGAATTATCGCAAGACGCTTTATAGATAGAGTAGGTCTAGACCACACTCTATAATTTACAAAGATCCAACAATTCCAGTAATTCCCCCAAGAGCAAGCATTTAGTGCAACAGTGGCGAGGAAAACTCCCTTTTAGGAAGAAACCTCAGATGGTAAGGAAAACTTAATTTTAGGGAGAAAACTTGGACAGACCCAGGCTCGTAGTAGGTGGTGTCTGACAGTGCCGTTTGGAGGTGTGATGAACAGTGGCAATAACAGTCACAATAAAGATAATGGAACTATGACTAGAAATAGTAATTGTAGTAGTTCATGGGGTAGCAGGGCCCTGCAGGGTGCAGCAGGACACTGCAGGCCATGGCAGGGCACTGCAAGGTGTAGCAGGGCACAACAGGACGTAGTAGGGCGTAGCAGGGCATAGCAAGGTGCCGAGCAGGACCACGGCAACAGCTGCAACCATGATTTAGGTTCCACCCTAATCCAAAAAAAAATGCGGAAACCCCAGAGCTAAATTAGTAACAAGCATTTCGGAGACATGAATGGAGGAGCCTAATGTTTCAAAGAAAGTCCCCCAGTAGTTGACAACCTTGATACATTATGTTACTTAGGTACTTGACTACTCCAAATGTGTTAGTGGTGTGGCTGGAGGTTAATCCAGGTTGGAAGCAGGGAAAATTCTTCAAGAGGAGACTAGTCCTATTCAAAAGCACAAACACCTTCCTCAAACACCATCCTCTGCTGAATTGGTGAGAGATATCCAAGGGCCAAGCAGGATATATGGCCACCAGAGACAGAAGAGACAAAAGGAAGAGATGTAATCTGTGTGCACGAAGAGATGTCAAATCGAGGATTATGTCCCATAATTGGAGTGCCTTTATTTGCAAGGCACATGCAACAACCATCACATATTGTCCAATATGTGAATGAATACACACAAAATGTGACAACCAATGCTTGACAGATTGTGAACATTTTAATGTTTTTGTTTTTGGTAGGAATACTATTATATATTATTATTGTTATTGTTGTTCTTTAATGTGTTCAGACATATATTAAAAATAATATATTAAATAAAATAAAAAAACTAGGAACACAACAGATGTCTTTGATAAATATCTGTTTCATGAGTATTTGTTATAGTGAAATAATCCATACATACATTTATTACTCAAAAACGAGTTGTATGAGCTGCCCACATGCCATAGATAGCAACTAGAAGTCCAAAACTTTAACGTTAACAAGAACTTAATAGTATTTAGAGTACTTTAGTATTTTCAAGTAAAAGTAATCATTATGCATAATGGCATGCATTTCATATACTGTTGTAGTATTATGTATATTGTTTAATGTGTAGTTTTTCATTGTATAACATTGGTCAAAGAAGAGTTAAAATTATTTTTATATTATTTAAATTATATATTATATTATATAATTATATTAATTATATTTCTTGGTATTTTAATATGCACAGTAACTTGTAACTACATCTGTCAAATAAATGAGTAGAAAGTGCAATATTTCACTCTTACATGTGCAGAAATATAATAAAGTAGTATATAATTGGAATACTGAAATATAGCACCTAAAAAGTACCTACAAATTTTTACTTAAGTACAGTATTTAGTTATTCTAGAATTACCTATTGAGTCAGCCAAATGAACATCTAAATAATTGAGTCTTGAAGCTGTATTCTGGCCTGGGAAAGTGTTATTTCTGCATTCAATTTCTATTGATAAGAGAGTCATTTTTAAAAAAAACAGTAGTACAATGCAAACTCTTGCACCTTAACACAACTGAGACTCTCATTTGTCAGTCATCTCTTCATGCTGGCAGCAGTGGGTCATGCCTCAGATACCACATTTGTGTGTAATAATGGCTGACTGAAGCAGAAGCTATTATAAGCATAAGCATATATTCCAGTGGGCAGCAGCGGGACAGACAGACAGACAGACAGACAGAGGAACAGAGCTGTGTGAATAGACGAGGAAGATAGTGGGAGAAGGGCCTCCGTTACCTAACTAAAACCGGAAAAAACAACAGCCAGTCCTGCTGAAGGATTAGCGCCCTGTTCGTGCTGTAAGTGAACCAAGAATAACATAGATTACGTGATTGTGTGTGTGTGTGTGTGTGTGTGTGTGGTTTCTATAGATGTGCATTCACAAGCTCACTGCTAACCCACTGGAATCCAATCATGTGTCAGCCAATATGGGGCTTAGCTTGAAAGCGGGTCTCTGGTTATGGCTAGGTTAAAAAAAATGATTCTCCACATAAAATTGATCTTTGTTTGAGTGATCTGATTTACATTTTTAAAAACCTAGAAACTGATCTTTTATTATTATTTCTTTAATATTACACTTTTAATATTTTCACCATGGATGGATAAGGGCATTATGTGACACACAGAGACAGGGCTTTCATTCAGGGGAGTGGAGTTTGTGTCCAGGGAGAAGTTAAGGGGAAAACACAAGTCTTTCACCCAGTAAACCAGTTTACAAAGAGTATTACATAAAGGGACCGCTGTTTTAACCCAAACCACAATCTTTATAATCTTAACAAGTTGTTTTGGTGTCGTCACCGCAGGAAAGTCACCTTTTGTTGGCTAAACTCAACTGCAAATCTCACAGTGTCCTTTACTCAGCCCTGTCAATTTCTCAGAGAGAGGGTTTTCTTTATTGTTTACCAAGAATTCTATTTACCATTGTCACTCTACTCACTGGCTGTAGTCTACAGTTGTACTATATTGTGTTGACAACCACTCTAGTTTTTCAATGACTGTTATGTTAATCCTGTTAAGTAAAAAGTACTTCAAACTATCTTTTCTGGGGTCAATTCTTTATGCAAACATTTACCTGGTGCATTATAAAATAAATATAAGACTTGCATCTTGCTTGTTTTACAGAATAAATTATCTGAGAATCTCTTTTATATCCAAGCAAAAGTGAACTGAAATTCCCCTAACCTTATTGTCAAATCAGAAATGTAATTCAATCAGACCTTGTGAATCTGAAAATCATAGCCCTATCTCTAGAATCATCATACATACTAGATATAATGTGGATTAGGTTTGATTCGACTATGTTACTGACAATTTTTGGCTCACAAAAAACATTTTGATAAACTTAATGTATTTTCCAGAGTCAAGCAGGGAAAGTAAGGTCACCCTTTGCTTATAAATGTGAGCCTCTTCAGTTGCCCCCCTTGAGGTATCCTATGACAATATCCTGGAGGTGGCATAGTCAAGGCATTCTGTGGCAGCAGCATGGCCAGAATATATTTAGCTGTTCTCTTTAAACTCACTTATATGGTAAGTGGGTTAGCAAGGCCACCAAAAGCAAATTCTTCCCTTAAGGGGCGAAACTGTATAATATGCCATGCTTTTTTTTTAACAACAACAAAAACATTACAGACAAATAAAAAAGGAATCCCTCTCAATCAGCACTTAGAACACCATTACAAGTGTGTAGTGGTGTCTGTATCTGCAGAGACTCTGCCCTCTGCCTGTATTTTTTCGTCTTTTTATTTTTCTTTGGTGAGTGTGGGACGTTTGTGGGCATCCACAGCCTTTGGGCTCTACTTGGGTGTGGAAAACCCAGCCAATAACGACATGCAGGTTGTGCAGCCCGTTGACACAGACACACAGAATGGACAGGATGAACTGCATTCACTCATGTGCCCCACTGAGGTGTGGGTGTGTTTATTTGTGCATTAAAACATAACGCACAAATCTCCGAATAGACATTACTAAATCTATAAAGATTATTTTATTCCTCTGATTCACTGACTGTACAGCACGCCCTTGCTTCATTCACTCTCTAGCTCGTTCGACTACTGCTACGTTCTCTCTCTGGCTCTGACCCAAAGAGGAAGGGCCAACTTTGAACACTGTTTACTGACAGTAATGTGATGATAATAATAATAATAATAATAATAATAATAATAATAATAATAATAATAATAATAATAATGAGAGATAGAATGGCACCCGGAGCAGTTGGGGGTTCAGTGCCTTGCTCAAAAGCACCTTGGCAGTGCCCGGCAGGTGAGCTGGCATCTCTCCAAGTACCAGTCCATCACAATACTTTGGTCCATATGGGGATGGAACCAGTAACCCTCTGGTTCCCAACCCAACTCCCTACGAACTAATCTACTGCTGCCACCACACTCTCTAGATATTCTACCTTTAACATATTTAGAGCAAAAAACTATAGTTTGTCACAGTCGAAGCAAATACATGTACCTACACAGTATAAATCTGATTTATTGGTCTGCAAATATCTTTAGATACTTGGACAGTACAAATTAAAGTAATTGTCATAAGCTTTAAATACAAATCCAGTATTTCCATAGGTTAAAAATTGTTAAAAAAATGTTTTTACTCAGATTTTCTTTTCTCTCATTGTAGACAGGAAGAGACACATGCTACAGGGACTGCATTGCATTGATCATAGCCTGAGGTTTACTCCTTTACTGTTGCAGAAACGGGTTTAGGAAGGTTGCTGTCTGACCCACTGTTACACACTTAATTACTTCTGACAGCTCCTCAGGAACAATTACTGTTTTCTGAAGTACACTGGTTAAATGAATCATGTTGAAAAACCCATAATCAATTATTGGTTTCCATCATTTAAACAATACCAAACATAAAATATGAGTTATACCAGTAAAGATTTTAGTGAATTGATTTTTAGTCTTCAGATAACCGAGATGTGTTGCATGTACTTTTGTTATGGACACTGTGTTAATTTACATCACAAATGAGCCACAGTTTAGAGAGACCTAAAACCTAATCCCAACTGTCCAGTCAGCACAGACTGCTGGCTCTCCTAATGCAGGTCGGTAGGTGTGTAGCTTTTGCCTGCATTGATCCTCTGCCCTCTCCTCCATAGAACATGGCCCTGCCCTCTGTGATGGTGTTGCCCCTGCTAATTGTCGTGGCGGCTGGGGTCTACTACATCTACAATGAGGTCATGCAGTTTATGTCCAAGTCCTTAGTGCGAAACAAAGTGGTGGTGATCACTGATGCTGTGTCGGGGTGGGAACTGGTAATCCTGCTTGTGTTTCTAATATATATATATATATATATATATATACGTATATATATATATATATTTTTTTTTTTACCATGTCTGTCAGCAGGATGTCTCAATGGCAAATTCAATGATATTAAAGACTTGTAATCCTTTCGCTAAGGAACAATTGACTCATGGTGATATAGATCTTGGATTTATGTCATTTGATGATTGTTGTATTGTAGCATGAGTAAAAGTAACGGAAACTGACTCAATTCAAAGTGTGTTGCTTTGAAATGCATGGCTATGGCAATAGTTTTACACTTATTTCCTTTCTTGCCAAGAGAGAAGATCATACCACTCTAATATCTATACACTAAATAATACACTACAGCAAGGATTGAAGCTGTTAGCTTAGACAGAAATCAGGTGGAAACAGCTATCCTGACACTGTCCAAATGTAAAAATAGTTTTTACACATTGGTTTTTGTATGTCTAAAACAAATGACACATTTAGGACAGATTTGGCTAGCTTTTCTCTGCCTACTTTAAATATTTCTTAATCTTAGCTAAGCCTCTTGGCTCTGGCTTCATACGTAGGGACATGAGATTGGTCTCAAGAGTAGAAATGACAATTTGTTGTTTATATAGGGCAACATTTATTGGTTGGAAGCAGGAATTTTCTGAAATCTTGGTGGTTGCCCAGCAACAAGCTGTTGTCTATGTGCTAAACTAATTTCTGGTCAAAAGCAAAGAAAATAGAATCTAATTTTCTATTTTCCTTGGTTGGAAGCAGTCACTGTGATGAAAAGAACTCCAGAAAGTCACTGCTGCCACCTAAGAACTAGTCTAACACATAAAACTACAACACAAGATACGTTCATTGAGCTTTAAACGGTGCTGGTGGCCATACTTCTTTCCTTTGACCTTAACCAGGCTGGCGGTTTTTCCATTTATAAGTATAAATACTGTAGTACTTGTGGCTCCGCTGCACGGCTTGCTTGCTGAATAATGAGGACACAGTGGCTGAAGTTTAACTGGAGATCCAGGTTTTATTACCCTAGCATACAAGCTAATAATTATGTTGAAAGAGTGCCCAAAACAACAAAAAGGCTTGTAGGGCAAAACTAGCTACTTAGCTTATACCTCCTTTTCCAACTCTCACTTCTTTCACTTCTCTTCCTCTCCCTTTTCCTGAACCTGACCTATCAATTCAATTCAATTTCAGTTTCATCAATTAGTGTCAGCTGAACTAGGGGCAACATCTTCCCCATGAACTCCCCAAGAGTTTCTCCCATGTTATTCCTGCAGGGTCGCTTCAATACGTTAAGCTAAGCTAATCAGCAGCTGGTAATTAGCATAGGCTACAAGCATGACAGTGGTATCAATTATCTTAAACAATTCTTGGCAAGAAAGCAAATAAGTGTATATCACAACATGTCAAACAAATTTTTCTTTTGTTTCTGTCCAGAGTGTGCCCATCTCTTCCATAAGGGCGGTGCCAGATTGATCCTGTGTGGGATTAACTGGGATAAACTAGAGTCTCTGTATGACTATCTGACTAATGATGCTGACCCTAGCGAGGTGAGGAAATGAAACAAATGAAAATGATGCATGCTGCTATTTATTTAAGTTTGAAAAAGCATAAACATGTCCGATTCTGAGTTAACCCTTCCACACTTAAACCATTAGGCCTACTCTTTTTTTGTGGTGATGATGTATCTTTTTGGCAAACTACCCAGCTGAGATACAAATCTTTCACTACTTCTCCAATAAAAACTAGCCTACTTACTGTACTGCCAAAGTTTCCAAAGTATACTAATAGACATGAGAAGGTCTATTAGTATACTTTGGAAACTTTGGCAGTACAGTAATATTTCTTATAGGAGAGCAAAGACTTTTCCATACAACAAAAATCCCTCAAATTAAGCAAATTAACACATGACACTGACATGATAGGTTTATAGTTTTAAGAAAGAGGGCAACAGGTTATGTCCTTGTTTTTATAATAATCATCTGCTCTGTTGCGACCTCCCACATCACCACTTCCTCCTTTTGTCAACAGAAAAACAGGATATCCTCTCTCACAGCCCACTGTCCTCCATGGATCTTCCATACACAGGACAGAGTCTAGCTATATGGAAAAAGTACATAAATGGATAACAACATAATCTAATAAGCCAACATATGAACTCTTGGCTGTTTATTAGCTGTTGATGAGACAAAACAAATCCATCTCTCATTACTGTTGAAATTGTTTTCCTGTGTATTAACATTAACTGAAGCTCACTTCCCTTTGTTGTTCTCACTGCAGAATCTATTGTAAATGTGCTTGATGTTTGATGTCCAAAAAATGGAATGGGATAATGTAGAGTAAGCAATTACGACGTAGAACCCAGACAAGATGATGCAGGACCCCAACATCAATTTTGATGTTGGAACATTTGTCTTGTTATACTGCCCACCAAGTAATTTAATGATTCAAGAAATCTTTTTAAACAACACATCATTTTATCTTGCTACCTTATATGAAGAAACCTTTGCGTTATTACACAATACCTACAGTATGTTCCTAGTTAAAAACAATATGTTATTATGAGGCATTTTAAGCTTTTATTAGAAAGTAGACAGTGGAACGATGACAGGAAATGATGGGAGGCAAATAGAAATGACATACATAAAAGTTCCCCAAACAGATGCGGACCAGGAATGGTGTGGTTCATGGTCAGCGCATTAACCCCTAGGCCACCAGGGCATCCTGAATCCTGAACTTCTTTGGCGAGATAAATTGATAATGACTAGTATTAATACTAGGCTTAGGCGCGGTGATCATATCATTAAAGTACACATTTAAAGGTTGTGTCATAATCCAAACAAAGATATAAAATATGCTGACATTACAGATACTGGGTACCGCTGAGTGCAGCCTTTCCTACATGTTTAGTTTGATGGGGACAAAAGCATATTTTTAAAAACCACTGCCTCACTTTGTTACTATAATGAAGTAAAACATGTGATGGGTTGATCAGGTCTGTTTTTTCAGGTGTGGAAAGTTAAAATAAGGAAAATTTTGTTAGGGTAATCTAGTCCTGTTGAGTCCTAGATTGTTTTACATTCTCAAATTGTAATATACATTAAGGTTTACGTTTAAACAAGGCTAATCTGGGAAATCTTATAATTTCTTCTAATTCAACACTGATCGTAATCATAGTGGATAGCATAACAATCCAAGCATATTTTAGCATAAATTCAAGGCAATTCAAACAATGAAATAATAATAATATGAGATAATATTTTTTGTTATGACATCAACAATCCAGTCAGATTGATGCTTGATGACAAGAACATATTAGTTTGCCAAGTAATACATTACTGTGTCTCCCCCCTAGACATTTGCCCCAAAGCTGGTTATCCTGGACTTCAGCGATACGGACAGCATGGAGAACGTGGTGGCTGAAGTGGTGGAGTGTTACGGCTGTGTGGATGTGTTGATCTGTAACAGCAGCATGAAGCTGAAGGCCCAGGTGCAAAGTGTTTCCTTGGAAATGGACAGAAATATAATGGACATTAACTACTTGCCCCAGTACTCTAGCCAAAGGTGGGCTGGACATTCCTGAGAAAATCTTCACCAAATAGGCAACAACTACTATTTCTATGATGGTTCTTAGTGATTTTTTTAATCAAAATCCTAATATGTCAAAATTAATGTGGCAGGTGTTCTTCCAACAATGATCTCAAGAAGATCGGGGCACATTGTGCTGATCAACAGCATCCAGGGAAGACTAGCTGTCCCATTCAGAAGTTCATGTGAGTTGCCAATAAAAGTCTTCACGAGCTTTTCTCAACCAATTTCAAGGGTTCATTCACCTTTTTTTAAGATTACATTTTGGCCATTTATATGCCTTTATTTGTGTAGGACAGCTTAGACATGAAAGGGAAGAGAGAGGGGGAATGACATGCAGCAAAGGGCCGCAGATTCAATCCCCGGGCCCGCTGTGTCGGTGAATATATATTATAGTGAATACAATTACAAGACCTGATCATCCTGTCGGGGTTGTATTCGCTATAACAACCGTCTCGCTCTACATTATCCATTACATGGTATTTATATCTATAGTAACTATTGAGTATTAGCAATATTACTAAGTATTTATAAAATAGAAGTAAATGCTGTGAGTGGAATAGTTTCTACTGAGTCACTCCATAACTTCATGAGTATCTTTTTATGTTGTGATGAAATGTCACATCATCATCATCATCTCCTGATTAGATAAGTAGTTAAAAATACACTCAGTTGCTAGTTTATTAGGCACACTTAGATAAAACTAATGCAGTCTAATACATCAGCCCTGCAATAAATCCTTCCTTCATGAATGTATAATGTTCCATGTTTGTTTTCAAGAGGTGTTCAACGGGAATGTCATTTTGGAGGATGTAGTCATTTGTGTGAACAAGAGTTCATGCAGAGAGTGTGTATGTGTGTGTGTGTGTGTGTGTGTGTGTGTTTGTGTGTGTGTGTGTGTCGGCACTTATCAGACGCTGCATCTAAGCATGCGGCGCAGGCATTCTTTGACTGCCTGCGGGCTGAAGTGGAGGAGTTTGGGGTAGTCGTCAGCACCATCAGTCATACCTTTATCAACGCCTCTGACCCACCACCTGTGGAGGAGCCCGCCCCTAAACCAAACACCCTGGCTGCATGTGAGTAAAAGAACCGGTTTGGATGGAACTGAAGTGGTAATATATATGAAAAATTATAATAATGTGAGGGCAAATTTCAAATGTTTGAAATATAAATTTTTTGTAGTACATCAACACATCTAAATGTATCTATTCTTCCACAGTTATCACCAGCCAGTTGACACACGGTGTGCGCCCGTCAGTCCTGGCCAATGAGATTATGCAAACTGTGAACAGGAAGAAGAAGGAGGTTGTACTAGCCCACCCCATCCCTAGGGTGGCTCTCTACCTCCGCTCCCTCTTCCCCTCCTTCTTCTTTGCTGTGCTGGCTGCTGGAGTGAAGGACTCAGTCCTAGCTGAGCAGATGCAGTAAGAGAAAATCTGAAATGGAATCATAACGAGATGTGAAATAAAACAAGAATTGTTTGGAAATTGTAGATATGTAATAGTATATGCGTAGTTGGCACAGCAAGGGATGCTTTAGGGGCATGGCTACATATATGCTAGAGCCCTGCACGGGCCCAAAAATCTAGGTCCTGGCCCAGCTCGGGCCGAGACGCTAAGGCACTAGCCCGGCCCTTGGCCGACAGCTTATCAGAATTTTTAGCCAGAGCCCGAATGAAGCCAGTGTCTTGTTCTTTTTTTTCCTCTCCATAACACAGTCCACTACACTACTGTTGCCGTCATTAAAGTAGTTCTGTTTTGCATTTAATGGCAAAGTGTTTCTTGAAACGAAACAAAACATTAATTTCTTGTTAATTTAGAAAAAGTTTGGAGCCTTCCTTTGTTTGGTAAATTAATGTTTTTGTTTTATAAAGTACATCCTGCATTTTGGTTAATTTTATGCAACAATTTGTGCATTCTCCTGTATTGTTAAAAACTTTTGGCATATTTAAGGAATTTCAGGAACAAGAAAGCCATAAGTTCCAAGCATGAAGCTGAAGGCCCATGTGCAAAGTGTTTCCTTGGAAATGGACAGAAATATAATGGACATTAACTACTCTGGCCCCAGTACTCTGGCCAAAGGTGGGCTGGACATTCCTGAGAAAATCTTCACCAAATAGGCAACCACTACTATTTCTATGATAATGGTTCTTAGTGATTTTTAAATCAAAATCCTAAGATATCAAAATCATGTGGCAGGTGTTCTTCCAACAATGACCTCAAGAAGATTGGGGCACATTGTGCTGGTCAACAGAATAAGAAAGCCATAAGTTCCAAAGTTTAAATCTACATTAAAAGACATGACAGTAAAAATTACAACAAGTCACATTTTTTATTTTTCACTCTCCTGTTTTGTTCTTTAACCCCATATGTAGCACAGGAAGACTCATAGTGGCCAAGTCTGCCATTCCCAATAATGTATTTAAATTGCCCTTACATGCAAAACAATTTATTGTTGTAATCAAGCCTCACTGCTTGCTGTTATTGCTTCTTATCACTGTAACAGAGCAAGCAGTAAAACAAATAAAAGTAATCTTGCATTTTGCCATGTGTTTTTCACGAAATGTCATTAGATTGAAGTAATGCACTGTATGTACGGAAATACAGTACATGTGGTGTTTGCTGTTGCAGATGAAAGGGGCAGCCAGAGATTTGAAGCACAGATATGAACCAGCTCAAACCCAGTGATAGGCTATTTGCAAGGATATTTGGGGTACTTGTACTTTACTTTAGAATTTCAATTTTATGCTACTTTATGGAACAAAAAGGATTTCAATCTTGTAAGCAACTGAATAACTATTCGTGAAATGTGCTTACTTCACCCATCTGCATTAGTGTTTATTCCCCTCTTTCAGAAGATAATCTAAGTTCAGATATGAAATACATGTGTTCAATATTCAAATCATTTCATTCAAATTGTTTAGATTAAGTTTGTTATTTTAATGCTGAAAGACACCAACATTGAATATAACAACATTTAAACTTGAACATCCAGGCTGATGAACAATCATGCTTGAATGGAATTGATCAGACATTTGTCTTCATCTTCATCATATAATCAACATTGTAGTTTACAATTATTCATAAATTCATGAATAAATGAATTCATTCATTTTCTAAATACATAGTATAAACTATATATATATATATATATATATATATATATATATATATATATATATATATATATATATATATATATATATATATGTATATATGTACACTACCGTTCAAAAGTTTGGGGTCACATTGAAATGTCCTTATTTTTGAAGGAAAAGCACTGTACTTTTCAATGAAGATAACTTTAAACTAGTCTTAACTTTGAAGAAATACACTCTATACATTGCTAATGTGGTAAATGACTATTCTAGCTGCAAATGTCTGGTTTTTGGTGCAATATGTACATAGGTGTATAGAGGCCCATTTCCAGCAACTATCACTCCAGTGTTCTAATGGTACAATGTGTTTGCTCATTGGCTCAGAAGGCTAATTGATGATTAGAAAACCCTTGTGCAATCATGTTCACACATCTGAAAACAGTTTAGGTTGTTACAGAAGCTACAAAACTGACCTTCCTTTGAGCAGATTGAGTTTCTGGAGCATCACATTTGTGGGTTCAATTAAACGCTCAAAATGGCCAGAAAAAGAGAACTTTCATCTGAAACTCGACAGTCTATTCTTGTCCTTAGAAATGAAGGCTATTCCATGTGAGACATTGCTAAGAAATTGAAGATTTCCTACAACGGTGTGTACTACTCCCTTCAGAGGACAGCACAAACAGGCTCTAACCAGAGTAGAAAAAGAAGTGGTAGGCCGCGTTGCACAACTGAGCAAGAAGATAAGTTCATTAGAGTCTCTAGTTTGAGAAACAGACGCCTCACAGGTCCCCAACTGGCATCTTCATTAAATAGTACCCGCAAAACACCAGTGTCAACATGTACAGTGAAGAGGCGGCTGCGGGATTCTGGGCTTCAGGGCAGAGTGGCAAAGAAAAAGTCATATCTGAGACTGGCCAATGAAAGAAAAAGATTAAGATGGGCAAAAGAACACAGACATTGGACAGAGGAAGACTGGAAAAAGTGTTGTGGACGGCGCTTGATTGGAGCCAATTTCATCCTACAACAGGACAATGACCCTAAACACACCTCCAAATTGTGCAAGAACTATTTAGAGCAGAAGCAGGCAGCTGGTATTCTATCGGTAATGGAGTGGCCAGCGCAGTCACCAGATCTGAACCCCATTGAGCTGTTGTGGGAGCAGCTTGACCGTATGGAACGCAAGAAGTGCCCATCCAACCAATCCAACTTGTGGGAGCTGCTTCTGGAAGCGTGGGGTGCAATTTCTCCAGATTACCTCAACAAATTAACAGCTAGAATGCCAAAGGTCTGCAATGCTGTAATTGCTGCCAATGGAGGATTCTTTGACAAAAGCAAAGTTTGATGTAAAATAAATGTTATTTGAAATACAAATCATTATTTCTAACCTTGTCAATGTCATGACTCTATTTTCTATTCATTTCACAACGTATGGTGGTGAATAAGTGTGACTTTTCAGGAAAACACAAAATTGTTTGGGTGACCCCAAACTTTTGAACGGTAGTGTATATAGTTTATACTATGTATTTAGAAACATGTGTTTCAAAACATGATTATAACCGTTGTAAGTCACCTCATGCTTAATGGAATCATGAGACTTTAAGCTTTCTAATGATGTGCTGCATGAGCGTGTTTATGAAGATTTAATGCTTGCAATTTATGAGTGAAGAAAACGTTTTCTCCTAAAATGGAGAAAACGTTAAATATAGGTTAACATAAATATGCGTTCCCCCAGTCTGCCTATGGTCCCCCAGTGGCTAGAAATGGTGATAGGTGTAAGCCGAGCCCTGGGTATCCTGCTCTGCCTTTGAGAAAATGAAAGCTCAGATGGGCCGATCTGGAGTATTGGCCCCTTATGAGGTCATAAGGGGCAAGGTTACCTCCCCTTTCTCTGCTTTGTCCGCCCAGAGAATTTGCCCCCCCCATGAGAGAGAGACATCATGGCTTTCAAACGAGCAAAGTGGCAGTTGGTCAAGGCCACACCCCCAGCCTCCACCTTGCCCCCCCTCTCTCCTCCTTAAAAGCTACAGACTCAGAAATGGCAGGAAAGCTCATTGAGCTCAAGTGGCTGGAATTCTGCACCAATCCGGAATTTTGGGATAGAGACTTCAGATATTGTATTAGGGGACCACTAAGGTCTATATAACAGCATCCAAAGACCACCATGTCGTGGGACCTTTAACAAAGCATGTCTTGGCAAATTTTGACTCCTCTGACCATTTTAAGTGTATCCAGAATGGAGCCCCAGCATTGTGTTCATTTTGTACAGCTCCAAAACATATACATCAGATTACCTGTGTCTGTCTTGCATCTAGGGAAGGTTTCTAAGACTTTCTGAGCACTATTTATTCTATTCAATTAAATTTCATTCATAGTATCAAATCATAACAAAAGTTATCTCGAGACACTTTACAGATAGAGTACTGTATATGATGCATGAATTTATATGAATGACATCTTTTATTTAACTACTTTATTCACAGCAGTATAATAGACACTGACAAAGCCTAGTGTAAACATTCATATGAAAGTCAGACACAAATCTCACAAACTAAAGTTCAGATTGCAGAAATATAAAAACAAATACTACACATAGTATTTAGATTATTTAATTATTACTTATTGTAATAAACATATGTAAACATGTGGATTGCAATTTTTAATCACTTTAGTACTTTAGAACTGAAACAAGTGGCTACGCTGCTGTGAAAGCTCCCCGAACATCATTTATCAGAGTTTGGTTGTTACTCCTCTGCATATCTTTATAATGGAGCTAGCTAACCAGAGCTGATAGTTGCTAACCGAGCCTTCAATTCTGTGTGCCTGTATCCATTAAGTTGCATGTATGGACTCAAGTCCGAATAGAAAACCCTTCATTTTATTAAAATGGCTGTAAAAGTTTGAAACTACAACTCAGCGTAGCATTTGTGTGCCATGTTGATGCTTTTTCTGCGGAGTGCAGACTGATTTGCTCTCACAAGTCATGTGACCAAATCACAGCCTTTGCGATTAGGAAATCACATTTTAACATATTGCAATTATTGCAAATGCGAATAACCATTCAGCCCTATGTGCCTAACTTTATCAATCAGTGAAAAGTTTTGAACAAATCTGGTCTAGTCCAGATGGACCAGAGTAGGGACTATACTGAGCCATTGGATTTTAGTGAGCACCATATAGACTTGACAAAAAAGAGATGGGTCTTTATGAGTCACAAAAATTGGGGTCCTTCCCTGGTTTTAACAGAACTAACAAAGCATGCTCTAGCGTTTGGGGTAATCTGTTGGTCTTGATTGCATGATTAAACATATCTATAAGAGGATCCATTAATCTATTAGCAAATATTTTTACACCGGGTCCAGGTAGCCCCCTGGGAGCCTAGCCAGAGCCTCCATCACCTCATCTTTAGAGATTTTAGCTTCACGTCTAATCTGCACCTCTTCTGGTATCCTTGGAATATCCAGGTTGTCCAAAAAAACATCCACATCATAACTATCCCCACCCTGAGAAAAGTATAACTTCTTGTAAAAGTCGGCGAAAGCCTAGTTGAGTTTAAGATCGCGGCCCACAGCATCTGATGACTCAGTAGCAGGAATGCATCTGGCAGCCTCTTCTCTTCTAATCTGCCATGCCAATAGTTTCCCTGATTTGTCACCCAGTTCGTAATAGCGCTGTCTCAACCCAGCCATTGCATTTTCTACCTCGAATCATAAGAGCACCAAAGTGGCACAAAAAGTGGGTATGTGCTACAGTGGTGTGAAAAAGTGTTTGCCCCCTTCCTCATTTCCTGTTCCTTTGCATGTTTGTCACACTTAAGTGTTTCGGAACATCAAACCAATTTAAACAATAGTCAAGGACAACACAAGTAAATACAAAATGCAATTTGTAAATGAAGGCGTTTATTATTAAAGGTGAAAAAAAATCCAAACCATCATGGCCCTGTGTGAAAAAGTGATTGCCCCCTTGTTAAAACATACTATAACTGTGGTTGTCCACACCTGAGTTCAATTTCTCTAGCCACACCCAGGCCTGATTATTGCCACACCTGTTCACAATCAAGGCATCACTTAAATAGGAGCTGCTTGACACAGTAAGGTCCACCAGAAGATCCTTAAAAGCTACACATCATGCCGAGACCCAAAGAAATTCAGGAACAATTGAGAAAGAAAGGAATTGAGATCTATCAGTCTGGAAAGGGTTATAAAGCCATTTCCAAAGCTTTGGGAATCCAGCGAACCACAGTGAGAGCCATTATCCACAAATGGCGAAGACATGGAACAGTGGTGAACCTTCCCAGGAGTGGCCGGCCGCCCAAAATTACCCCAAGAGCGCAGCGACGACTCATCCAAGAGGTCACAAAAGACCCCACAACAACGTCCAAAGAACTGCAGGCCTCACTTGCCTCAGTTAAGGTCAGCGTTCATGCCTCCACCATCAGGAAAAGACTGGGCAAAAATGGCCTGCATGGCAGAGTTCCAAGGAGAAAACCACTGCTGAGCAAAAAGAACATCAAAGCTCGTCTCAATTTCTCCACAACACATCTTGATGATCCCCAAGACTTTTGGGACAACATTCTGTGGACCGATGAGACAAAAGTGGAACTCTTTGGAAGGTGTGTGTCCAAGTATATCTGGAGTAGAAGGAACACTGCATAGTATGTTTTAACAAGGGGGGCAATCACTTTTTCACACAGGGCCATGATGGTTTGGATTTTTTTTCACCTTTAATAATAAACACCTTCATTTACAAATTGCATTTTGTGTTTACTTGTGTTGTCCTTGACTATTGTTTAAATTGGTTTGATGTTCCGAAACACTTAAGTGTGACAAACATGCAAAGGAACAGGAAATGAGGAAGGGGGCAAACACTTTTTCACACCACTGTATATGCGGTGCATAGGGGCACAGCTTCAAAGGGGGCGCCAAAGTGACAGTAAAAAAAAAAAAATGAACTGGTATTTTCTATATGTAGCTGTATATTTCCTCAATGTTATTTAACATTTTAGAGGCTAGCGTAGGCACCCTATCTCATAAGATTCCATCATAGAATGTTGACATAGAAGAGGGAGTGCTGAGCGAGTAGTGAGTTGTCACCTATGGAAAAAGATAGATAAAGCCAAAAAGATGGATAGCTGAGCTAGCTACATTTAGATTTTTGTTACCATTCCCATGCATGACATATCTCAGTTTTATTAAGGTAAAAAAACAACTAGTAAATATAACGTAGCATGCACAATAAATGACAAGAAGCTGGAAAAGACAACTCTGGTTTCCATGAAATTATTAATAGATTTCGTTTTACCATTAGCAGTTCATGTTAGCTGTGCTGTCAGACATACAGACTACAGTTACATCTGTTACATCTGGTGACATGGAAGCTGTAATTACAGGGTCACATCTATCTCTCTCTTTGAAGGTCTGTGCTAGTGGCTCTCCATATTTTTTAATAGTGGTTTTATCTGATGCCATCACTAGGCTGATTTAAGAATTTAATTTAAGTTGCTATATTTAACAGTGAGTTCATTTCATTCAGGTGTGAGGATGGTGGATCAGAAAAAACAGGGGAAGGCAACAGTGTAGGGGGGAGGGAACTTGAGACCAACAGATTCATTTCTTAATATTATTAACCTGTTAACAAATCACTTCAAAATGTTTTTCTCGCCTAAATTTTTCCCCCCAAAAAATTGCTACAGTTTCCATATCCTTTGGCCCTCTGGGAGGGTCCCGAGGTCATTAGGAAGCTAACACTCTCAATTTTTTGTTTCTTGTGTCAGTGTGACACTAGGTCTCACTGACACAGAGCTGAAGAGGTTAGAATAGAGAATTTCTATTTCCGTCCAAGTAAATCATATGTAAAATCATTAAAAAACATTACTGTAAGCATATTACATGATCTACATACAAAAATAGTACCCCAGCCACATGTCTGAACTTAATACAGAAAAAATCCAGAAGAAAATGACTCAGAAAATGGCTATTTTATGAAGTTATTTCTACAGATATGTCTGTGCGTTTTTCTTATTTCCTCTCAGAAAAAAAGCCCAAAAAGTGCTAAATAAAAAACTTCTCAAATTAAAAAATACATCCCCATCACTCATACACATATCTAAAATAACTACATGCATAAATTTATAGAAATAAGTCATTATAATTTGATGAAATGGTGAAATGCAATAACTAAGGCCTTATTTTTGCTTTGACAGAGCTGGAGCCATCACAGGGTTAAAATTTTCTGGTCATGTTTGGTATCAATCAACTCGTCTTCTTATTGGTTACACAGGGAGGCTGGTTTTATAACTATTGCTTTTGACTGGTTGGAGTAGATGTCAGTCTTTCCCACATTTGCCCTCTGTAAATCGTGCGACTTGATTGGCTTCCATAAGGGATAGCTCAGGTTATAGTAGACGGATTGGCTGAAACGACCTGTCAATCAAACGCTGTTGAGTTAACCAAACTTGCTGAATAGAAGAATACACTGGAGCATTAGTAGTGCCGGCAGTAGGAGCGATTAAAGTCCATAAATGATGGACTTTTCAGCTTTGTTTACGAGGAAACACGGCCAGAATCTACAAGATTGTGAGGGGACCAGCTCGTTCTGGATTAAAAGGATTGGATGGACTTATTCTTTGAACTGTTGGCAAAGCAGGAAAAAAAAGTTTCTGGCAATCTTTCACCGCTGTGAATAGAGACACGAGGAGAAAGGTAAGGACGCACGTTTGAATTTAGACACTATCGGCGCAGAATCCTTCTGTTTCTTTACTTTAAAACATGATTATAACCGCTATAAGTCACATTATGCTTATATGTGTGTGGGCTCAATGGAATCATGAGACTTTAAGCTTTCTAATGATGTGCTGCATGACCGTGTTCATGAAGATATAATGCTTGCAATTTGGGTTAAGAAAACGTTTTCTCCTAAAACGGAGAAAACGGTCCCGCTGACGGGCGAATGCTATTTAATATGGAAAAACTAAAATGGAAAATACAGTATATGTTATGGTTTCAGTTGGTTAGTTAGTATGGTTTTTCGTTGGTCTCTGTATCTTGTTTTCTGTTATTCTTTGTATTTCCTGCCTGTTCTTGTGTTTGGGTCTTGTTTCTCCCCGGTCTGGTGTTGTTGGTCCTGTCTTGTGCTCCCCTGAGTGTCTGTATGTTCTGTTTCCTGTTTTATTTTGAAGTCTGTTTTTTGTCTCGTCCTGTCTTTAGTTTTACTTCCTGTGTCACCTTGCTCTTGTGATTACCTGATGTTTTCCACCTGTTTCCCTGCCCTCTTGTCACCTGCCTCTCGTTACCTCATTACCTCGGGTTTTTAAGGTCTATGCCTGCCTTGTCTCTTGTCAGACCGTTTTGTCTTTGAATCCCTCTTCTGTGCAGATTGCCTTCCTAACAGAGTTTCCTGCCTTTGTTCCTGTTGTTGCCTTGTCTTTTTCCCTGATCCCTTTTTGGATTTTTGTTTTTGCTTCTTGTGTTCTCCTTGGACTGTTGGAATTATCCCCTGCTCCTTGTGTTTTCCTTGGGCTTTTTTGTGAATACATTTTGTGTTGAATGCTCTCCCCTGACTCCCTCATCTCTGCTCTTGGGTCCTTATTCTGCCACACTCAACACAGTATATTAGATAATATTTGTTTGACAATATGTCTTATTGGAAAAAAACACAGCTACACAGTCAAGGAATGAATGAGACAGACATGAGGTCGGCGATGGCATCAAGTGAGAGTTATGTCACACCACACACAACTAAATGTCCTGTTCAAGCTCCTCCTCACTTTCATTTCATTTTGCACTTTAACATTAGTGTTGCTTACAAATTAAGTGTGATTACTTCTAAAGCCAAGTTAAAATAATTTAACATGTTCTCTTATAGGCTATAAGGCTAATCTTGCTATTGTGAATGAAAAATTTATTTCTGTATCAAAACCCTTCATGTGGGAAATATAACAATTAGCCTATGTCTGACAGCGGGGACGTAGTAAACTAATCAGAATGCAAATTTAAACATCTGCAATGCATATGCTCGAATGCCATCAATGATGATTTAATGAAAATAAAGTATATATGTACAGACATGTTCGAAATAATAGCAGTGCCTCAACAGCAGCAAGAAAATCACTGGTTTTATTAACATTTCAAACTCTATACCCCAGATAAGTTTCTGGGGGGTAAAATAAAGGTATAGAAAACCAACAAACCCAACAGGACAGCCATGCATACTGTGGATTCTGTGAAATTGAATGATTAACTGAAAAGGGTGTGTTCAAAAAAATAGCAGTGGTGAGTTCAATTAGAGAGGGCATCAATTAGGGAGGGTATTCTGGGAAAAAAGGGTGTTAACAGGTGATCCGTATTTAAGGATCAAGACAACTGGCATGCTGGCTGTGCATTTCTCCTGAAAAAACAATGAAAATGGGTCGTTCAAGACACTGTTCTGAAGATGAGCGTTTCCTAATAAAAAAATTGATTAAAGAAGGGAAAACATACAAAGAGGTGCAGAAAATCATTGGCTGTTCAGCTAAAATGATCTCAAATGCCCTGAAATGGGAGCAAAAACTGAAAAACGAGGAAGAAAAAGAAAGACAACCCCTCGAATGGACAGAAGAATAGCCAAACTGGCGAAGACTCAGCCAATGATGGGATCCAAGAGGATCAAGCAAGACCTTCAGTTGACAGTGAGTACTGTGACAATCAGAAGACGTCTTATTGAGGTTAACCTTCCAGCAAGAAGCCCCGCAAAGTCCACTGCTGAGAAAAAGACATGTGCAGAAGCGTTTACAATTTGCCAAAGAGCACATTGACTGGCCTGAAAAGAAATGGCATAATATCTTGTGGACAGATGAAAGCAAGATTGTTCTTTTTGGGTCTAAGGGTCACAGGCAGTATGTCAGACGCCCTGCAAACACAGAATTCAAGCCACAGTACTCACTGAAGACCATTAAGCATGGTGGTGCAAGCATCATGATATGGGGATGTTTTTCATACTATGGTGTTGGTCCGATTCACCGCATACAAGGGATCATGGATCAGTTCCAGTACATCAGGATCCTGGAAGAGGTCATGCTGCCATATGCTGAGGAGGAAATGCCTTTGAGGTGGACCTTTCAACAGGATAATGACCCCAAACACACCAGCAAGCGAGCAAAAGCATGGTTCCAGATGAACAAGATTCAACTGATGGAGTGGCCAGCACAATCCCGGACCTTAATCCCATTGAAAACTTGTGGGCTGACATAAAAAGTGCAGTGCATGAGGCAAAACCAAGAAACGCTGAGGAATTGTGGAATACAGTGCAATTATCCTGGGCTGCAATACCTGTGGAACGATGCCAGAAGTTGGTTGACTCCATGCACCACAGATGTGAAGCAGTCATCGGAAACCGTGGTTTTGCAACAAAATATTAGTTTAGGATACTCAGCTAGGTTCACTTATCAAGAATTTCTTTGTTTGTACAGTACATTTTTGAGTTTCCAAGGAAAGATGGCAACACTGCTATTCTTTTGAACATGCCATTTCTTACTTTATTTGAAATATTATTATTATTATTTAAGTTTTGATGACTTTGCGCAATTGTTTTGCTTTGGAATAGAATGTACTGTGTCCCCAATGTATCTGTGTTCATTAAAGTACAATTTCTTTGAAGAATTTTGACATTTACTAATTTTTCTAAAGGCACTGCTATTATTTCGAACACAACTGTATATACTGTATACATACCATACAATTTATAATTATGGTAGGCTTACAGTGGCTGAAATACTTTAAAATAAACCATCATTATTAAAACCTCATACATGATTTCATTTTTTTTTTTATTTCCATAATTTATATGATAAATTCCTCATTAACCAGTTGGACAGGAAATCTTCAGCATTTAGGTTTACTCAATTGAAACTTAATTTCAGGATCAATCAGCTTTGTACAAAGTAATTACACCCCTTTTTTATTAAATTATTACTATTATATTATTATTATAGGGGAGACTCGTGGGTTTTGGTGTGAGCGTGTTTACCTGCTGGATGTAACCTTTGTGAAATAACCAGGATATAATTTTTTATTTCTCTGATTAATAATAGCTTTATGGAGCGCTCTGTTATTGTTACTCTGTGCTGCCCTACCAAAGTGTAGCTCGCTTGCTCGCCCGTCATCGGACACAAATCAAATCAAACTTCTTTATGTTTTTATAGTTTGCGGCGTAAATTGTGAGTCAGACTCAGATTTAGAAGCTGTACATGAAATAAAGTGAGAACACACACAGGTAGATCATCAGAGTTTAGTCCGTGAATCCACCTGGACGTTTCAGGTTGTGGTGGTTTGACCGATCTTTCTCTGGCCTCTACTGTGGATGTTGTGTGTAACTTTAATTCAAGTTATGTTCTAATTGTATTTACATAACCTTTGTTATGACGTTTGTGCATATATATATATATATATATATATATATATATATATATATATATATATATATATTAGGGGTGTGACGAGACGCTTACTCCACGAGACGAGACACATCACGAGATTGGGTTCACGAGAACGAGACGAGACGAGATTTTTAAAAAAAATCCTGGATGAAAATATATGAATGGAAAATAGTTTTTTTATTCAACTGAAAAATCACAAAATGCAAAACAATTTAGGTGCATTTTGAAATCAACTATTAATGATGAATGTTATTTAACTTTTTTTTTTACTATTTTAATGAATTATATGGAGTAAAGGACGTGCAAACACTGCAAAATGTTTTGTATAAACTCTACCAACTGGCTTCTGCCCTGTACAATTCCACACGAGAAATCTAACTCCTTGCACTTACCGGTGGCAGAGATGCAAAGGCTGTTAGAGTTGTTTGCCCTTTTAATGTTTTGGTCGCGGGTGCAGTAGTTAGTAGAGAGCTGTGGTGGTGCTGTAAGTGTTTTTGCATAGTGCTCGTGTTAACCGCGGTATACGGCATTCTTTTCTTACAATGTTTACATATTGTGTTCGTCTTGTCTGTCACTCTTTCGCCGTTTATCATTTCTGCAGGAAAACCAAAATGTTGCCACACAAATGATTTAAAAGTGGCAGGGGGATCTTCAATAGTAATTTCACGCTCCATCACGCTGACATCACAACGCCTCACGAGACAACTTTTCACCTCGACGAGAAATCTCGTCACACCCTTAATATATATATATATATATATATATATATATATATATATATATATATATATATATATATATATATATATATATATATATATATATATATACCGCCACTTTATTAGGTACCCCATGCTAGTAACGGGTTGGACCCCTTTGCCTTCAGAACTGCCTCAATTCTTCGTGGCATAGATTCAACAAGGTGCTGGAAGCATTCCTCAGGGAGTTTGGTCCATATTGACATGATGGCATCACACAGTTGCCACAGATTTGTCGGCTGCACATCCATGATGCGAATCTCCCGTTCCACCACATCCCAAAGATGCTCTATTGGATTGAGATCTGGTGACTGTGGAGGCCATTTGAGTACAGCGAACTCATTGTCATGTTCAAGAAACCAGTCTGTGATGATTCCAGCTTTATGACATGGCGCATTATCCTGCTGAAAGTAGCCATCAGAAGTTGGGTACATTATGGTCATAAAGGGATGGACATGGTCAGCAACAATACTCAGGTAGGCTGTGGCGTTGCAACGATGCTCAATTGGTACCAAGGGGCCCAAAGAGTGCCAAGAAAATATTCCCACACCATGACACCACCACCACCAGCCTGAACCGTTGATACAAGGCAGGATGGATCCATGCTTTCATGTTGTAGACGCCAAATTCTGACCCTACCATCCGACTGTCGCAGCAGAAATCGAGACTCATCAGACCAGGCAACGTTTTCCAATCTTCTATTGTCTAATTTCGATGAGCTTGTGCAAATTGTAGTCTCAGTTTCCTGTTCTTAGCTGAAAGGAGTGGCACCCGATGTGGTCTTCTGCTGCTGTAGCCCATCTGCCTCAAAGTTTGACGTACTGTGCGTTCAGAGATGCTCTTCTGCCCACCTTGGTTGTAACGGGTGGTTATTTGAGTCACTGTTGCCCTTCTATCAGCTCGAACCAGTCTGGCCATTCTCCTCTGACCTCTGGCATCAACAAGGCATTTCCGCCCACAGAACTGCCGCTCACTGGATGTTTTTTCTTTTTCTGACCATTCTCTGTAAACCCTAGAGATGGTTGTGCGTGAAAATCCCAGTAGATTAGCAGTTTCTGAAATACTCAGACCAGCCCTTCTGGCACCAACAATCATGCCACGTTCAAAGTCACTCAAATCACCTTTCTTCCCCATACTGATGCTCGGTTTGAACTGCAGGAGATTCTCTTGACCATGTCTACATGCCTAAATGCACTGAGTTGACGCCATGTGATTGGCTGCTTAGAAATTAAGTTTTAACGAGCAGTTGGACAGGTGTACCTAATAAAGTGGCCGGTGAGTGTATAATACTTATTTTGAAATTAAATCGTGACAAGGTGAATAGAGATTGCGATTTTATAAAGATTAATCGTGCAGACCTAATTTGAACACATGTACACATAAACATAGAATAACAGCTGAAAATATTAGTGGATTGATTAATTAGTTTGACAGAAAATGTATCAATAATTGACTTATAGGAAAAAGAGCCAACATAAATGAGAATATTTTGTGGTTTCGTACTGAATCTTATTTGTGAACTGTGAAAAACAAGACATTTTAGGTTGAACCTTGGTGTGTAAAATGTCAAAAGGTCAGTTTCCAAAAGCCCTAACAACTAATAGAAAAACTGAACAGATAAGTTATGAAACAATGTTAGTTGAAGCTCCAACATGGTCCAACACTCCAACAGTTGTCAACTTCCTTAATGTAGAATAACAATCCAGCAAAACGTCCCTTTGTGTCTGTATATATGGTTTAACAAACCAGTTTACAATACTCACATTTGTTTGTAACAAAATTATTGTCCGTCTACAGCCTGGCCACTGATCGCGTCCAAATCAGTGATTGGCTCATTCACACAGTTTGTTCTTGAGCAGCTGTACCTTAGTTGAGAGTCTACTAGCATCAATTTGAAGGAATAGCTTCTGAAGGGTCCGTGTACTTGGCGGCCAACGGATTTTCGTTTTGAATTGAAAAAAACAAAAACGAAAAACAGCCAGTTTCCCAATTACCATTAGTAAATAGGGAAACAAAAAACGGGGAACAACTCGTTTTTCGTTTTTTGTTTTGATATTAAAAAACGGAAAACGAAAAACAATCTCGTTATCCGATTGTATTTGATGCGTTTATGGATGGAAATCGGAAAATAAAATACGGGTCTACGTCTCATTTCTCAATTTTACAAAGTTATTTTTGTGACCGGAAGTCACTCCTGCGAGTTTGGCGGTCAGCAGAGGAGCCACTTTGGGCTTGTTTTTATGTAAAGTTGCTCACACATATTGTTTTTTTGGGCTTGTTACTAAAGTGTAGTTGCTTATTTGGGCTTGTTCCCAGCTCCATAATAAGTTGTCAAGCAGATATTTTCTATATGTTATTTAAACGTAGGAGTTTGTTCCTCGGCCCCTCCCCTTTCCCCATACACACTAAAGACAGCAGAGTTTATTTCCGCCCACTTCCTGCTTCTTATTGGCTCTGACCCAAATGGCAACAGTACTAGCCAATCAGAGGCAGAGCAGGGCAATCTGTTTTCTGGTTAGGAAAATGCGCGAGTAGCGACTGATGTTGACTGGACTGTTGTAGAGTTTTGGAGGAAGAAATGTGGGCGAAAATACAGGAAGAAAAATAACAAAGACTGGGAGAAAGAGAAAGGAATAAAATAATGGATTCAACCCGTCGTGGGGAACAACTCAAAATCACTGTGAAAAAGTGTGTATTCGATATCCCATCAGTTTTCTAATGTTAAAATGTGGTTTAACTCCCTCCTGTGGTCATTGTCCTGAAGCTCAGGGAGAAAATAGATAAACGCTACCATGTGTACAGTTTACCAATCTGTCCACATGGATGGAAATGGACAATCCGTCCCCACAGATTGTAAAACCGTGCACACAGTTTATTTATTTTTCTCTCCAGGATCGTAGAAAAAGTCGCTAGTTTTCGGCTTGTGTTCACAGGCCTGGTTGCGTATTTGTTTCGCGAGATCTGGCAACACTGGTTGGCCGTCAGGACAGAAGTCCCTGACAAGTCCTGCTCAGCACACCACCTCCGCACACTCCTCTCAGAAAACCCTGTATAGGTCCAAACTGGGAACCCAACGCAGCTGCTATCTCCCCACAAGACATCCCATTCTTTCGGTTTTCAAATATAGAACTAGCATATTTGTCTAAAAACATTTTTACGCTCGTCTCATTGATATCCAAATGACTTCCGGGTATGCAGCATACAACCGCTTAACACTTACATAGACAGTTAAGACTACTTACGATTGCTTCCGGGTCACGAAAACAAACATTGTAAAATTGAGAAATGAGACTTATACACCCGTATTTTATTTTCCGATTTCCATCCATAAACGCATCAAAGACAATCGGATAACAAGATTGTTTTTTGTTTTCCGTTTTTTAATATCAAAACAAAAAACGAAAAACGAGTTGTTCTCCGTTTTTTGTTTCCCTATTTACTAATGGTAATTGGGAAACTAGCTGTTTTTCGTTTTTGTTTTTTTCAATTCAAAACGAAAATCCGTTGGCCGCCAAGTACACGGACCCTGAAGTACTTAAAAGAAGGCTTTCAGTTCCTTGGGATAACTGAGGTTTAGTGCATATTTACACCCATAAAGAGTGCACATGCACAGGCGATGTTTCCCAAGTTGTGCAGTACTTCAACACCCTCAATCACAATTCCAACATCGGCTGGAGGAGTGGTGGCATCACCTCCCTCAACATTGATGCTGTAGATGCCAAAGTTGAGTTGCTCAAGCTCCCTCTCAGCAGCTATAACGTTGGTGTCCTTTACAGAGGAGAGAGAGAGAAAAACTATAAATAAGAAACATATTCCCCCCAGAATTCCAAAAAGTACATTTTGCAATTCAATTCATTTTATTGTAATCACACCTTAAACGGTGCAATTTGTATACAAAGAAGATGTAGTACAGGGTGATTGTAACAAAGATTTATTCCTTTTTATTATTTACATAATTTAATAACAACTCCCACTAACCAAGCACTTTTTATTAGGATGTGCAACCTAATGCACTCCAACCTAACAGCTATGCTATAGATATTTTCAGTTTTTGTTTACATTGTGTTACCATTATGCTCATGGAGGTAGAAAATATTAATGCAATATTTCAACATATAATACTATAGTATACCACCACCCACTACCACCTCAGTGCAACTGGAAGTAAAATTACCTTTTTGATGTCAGAAAAAAATTTATGAGTTTTATACAATAATGTCTGGCAGAGTAGCTGTGTTGGATTGCACTGCACAAGTGTTAAATTAAATCCATGGTGGATTTTTAATAAACCCCCCATAAAAACAAAACTATACTAAACAAATTCCATGCAAATTACAACAAATTACAAATTCACAAGATTAGTTACTCAAAATTTGGTTTAATACATGTAGAAACAAAACAACTAAAGTTACCAACCTGGTATTCTTTGAAGAGCAGGTTCAGGTCTTCGTTCAGGTAAATGCAAAGTGCCCTGAGGATGCAGTCCCTCCTCTTTTCAACAGTTTCATTCTGAAGAAAGAGAAGACAGATAAACACTCAAATACTAGGACATCGCAAACAAAGTTACCACCACATTTTTATTTAACACTAATAGATAAACTTGAAAACTGGCCTCAATTGTTAGTGTAATCAGGGAAATGTCCATGTGCTGTATGATGAGAAGCAAACCTTTTGTTCAAAATTTCAATACATCTGATCCCTTAACACAGCCACTGATCTGTGTTAATATTTGAAGGTGACAGCAAATAAAAAATAATTTGAAAAAAGCACAGGAGTTGCAGTTATGGCTTTTGGAGCCACTTTTAAAGCCCACCTTTATACTCATAAGGGTGCATTAATAGGGTGCAAAACATACCTCTGTCATTGGGGCCAGTATCGTCTGGATTTTCCTCCCTGCAGAGCCTCCTTTGGTCCTGAACACTTTGATGAGCTGATCAGTGTACTGGTCTAGTTGTCCAAGGAACTTTGAGAGAAGGGGAGTAGTAGTAATCCTGAGAAACTCTGCCTCCATCTGAAAGCATGTCCACAAACACAATATATTAATGGTACCTTCTAAACAGTCAACATTCATTTAGTAAGACCTCATAAAAAGTAGTAGATTTATTTGATTAGGACAATTCACATTAATCAACATTTCTGTAAATGTGCCAGTGATAGCCAGTCAGAGAAAGAGAGAGAATGAAAGAGACTGAGGCTGTAAAATGTTTGATTTTTCAGTAGTTAGTAAGCTACTTGTGATGTGATCTTACCTTTTAGGAGTATGTCTTATCCAGGTGGGAGGGTGGACAAATCAATTAACCAATTATTCAAGACCTGAAATATTGCAACAGGATTAGAAAGACAGAAAATAAAATTAAAAAGCCGTTAACACATCAAATATTGGGGATACTTTTACAGGATTCTTAAGAGCTACAATGTTAAAAAAAATAAAATAACTTTAAGCCTGCTTTTACGTCATTTCTTAGCATGACTTCCATAAACTTAAAACAAATAAACAATTTAAATTAATAACTGTATTGAATGGGCTGGGGCCCTATTTATTTTATACTCTATAGTGTGTAAACTTTCAAATTCACTACAAATAAGCAGATGTGTCCTGCCCAACAGCTTTGAAATTAAACATGAGTAACATGCAGTGTTGCAGCTAACCGTGCTTCAGGTCCACAAATGTGTTAATCTGCATGAGCTGAATGCAGAACGTCTAGCATGCAGCGTGCATGACACAGACACAACATTCACGTCAGGCTCCGGGGCCAACGTTGCAGCACGCTGCTTGTGGTGTTGTCACCTGTTACACGCCGGACTGTTGATAAACCGCGCGAGACTGCTGCGCCCACACCGCTGTGGAAGCGCCCCCTAACTTCATTTATCGAGGTCTGATTGTTCAACCTCTCCCTCCAGCGCCCTCGAGCTGACTGGGACTAACCGCTAACCTGAGTTAATTACCTTAGGCCAACAGCACTAAATTCAAGTACAGAAACACCTCGCACCTGAGATACTGGCCAAATACAGGACGTGTGTAATTATAACACCTAACAGAATCTGGGGTGTAAGTAAAGTTACCTCAAGCCTGCCGCTACTTACCAGGGCATGTAACGTTGCATTGACTGTCGGTCCTTTAACCAACCGAATAGCCAAAAATATCGAGTAGTACATTTACATGCAAACACGTAGCCTTTCCTGTGCCTGCTTTGCAATTAAAGCATCCCACTGGTTTGCCGATGTGAAGCTTTTAATATGAAGCGCAGCAAGAAAGTGATGGCTTAGTGTCAGTCGTAATTTCAACAACTCTGAAAGCGGTTAACGGAATCAGTCACCATACAATAACGCGAAAAAGTACAGCCAGATCAACACAGGAGGAAAAGTGTAAAAGTAATCTAACCACTCAGTAACAAAAATTTCAAATTCACCACAAATAAGCAGAGGTGTCTGAACCAACTGCTTTGAAAGTAAACATCAGTAACATTCAGTGTTGCAGCTAACCTGGTCCACAACTGGGCTCCTTTTCAGTTTCTGAGCTAAATGCAGAACATGTTGATGCATAGCGTGCAAGACAGAGCCACAACAGTCTCTTCAGGCTTTTAGGCTAGCATTAGTAGCAGATTAACTGTACTAGTGGACCATGAAAGCACCGCGGCCACATCGCTGTGGAAACGCACGTGCATCCCCCCCAACGTTATTTGTCCGGTTGTTCACTCTCTCCTCTGCTCCACTCGAGCTGACCGGAGCTAACCACTAACCTGAGCTAATAACAGTGAGACACCAGCACTAATTACTAAAGAGTAAGTTTAGAAACGCTACACACGTGAGATATAAGCGGCGCCCAGCGGGATAAACAGCCAACCGACCTGGGTCACACAGCTAACGTTAGCTAGCTAGCTAACTAAGTTTGCTAGCTAACATGTCAAAGACCCACCTGCTTTTACAGCAGTTTGCATCAAAAACACAAAGTACGTTCATACTCAACATGAATATACTACAAAACAGATTTGTGTGAAATAAAATGTTCTCCTACCTTTTCCATATCAGACACTGAACACCATCTCGAACTTTTCCGCCAAAATTAACTGAGGAAGGTCTGGTCAGGAGTTCAAATATCTTATCGTTTGATGCATCTCAGTTTCAGTCTTACTGCCATCTTCAGGATGTAACAAGTATTGCATTTCTAATTCACTTTAACCCTTGTGTTGTCCATCGGGTCAAGGTGACCCGTGCAGTTTATATGACATTTTGCATTGTCCGTCGGGTCCCGGGGACCAACGCTTGTTTCACTTCACGGTATCGGCCTTCGGGTCTCTGGGCCCCGTCCTGCATTCAAATGTATTTCTCCACTACCGCGGAATCGGCCTTTGGGTCTCGGGGCCCCGTCCTGCATTCAAATGTATTTCTCCACCACCGCGGTGTCGGCCTTCGGGTCTCTGGGACCCGTCCTGCATTCGAATGTACTTCTCCACTACCGCGATGTCGGCCTTCGGGTCTCTGGGACCCGTCCTGCCTTCAAATGTACTTCTCCACCACTGCGGTATCAGCCTTCGGGTCTCTGGGCCCCGTCCTGCATTCGACTGTACATATTCACTACGCAGGTATTGGCCTTGGTCTCTGGGGCCCGTCCTGCATTCGAATGAGAATCTCTGCCGCGGCCTTTGGGTCGGATGTATTTTGGTATTTTATGTTGTATTGTATGAAAGAGGGAAATTAAATTAAAAAGGCAAGCAAATGCTTTGACTCGTCTACTAAATATATTTATCACACACACACACACACACACACACACACACACACACAGAAAGACATGTTTACAGTATAACCCTTGTGCTGTCCATCGGGTCGCAGGGACACGTTCAGTTTATTTGACTTTTTGCTTTGGCATTCGGGTCCCAGGGACCCACTTTGGTTTCAATTCATGTTGCGTCTACTACAGTGGACCCGACCCCTGGGTCCCTGCGACCCAGGCCAGTATGCATTCGTATTCCCCTCACTACCGCGGCCTTGGCCCTCGGGTCCCTGCGACCCGTCCTGTATTTGTTTGTATTTCACTTCTACCGCCGCCTCGGCCCTCTGGTCTCTGGGGACCCGTCCTGCATTCGACTGAGAATCTCTACTGCCGCGGTCTTTGGGTCGAATGTATTTTGTGTTGTATTGCATGAAAGAGGGAAAGTGAAATACATACACACAGACACACACAGACACACAGACACACACACACACACACACACACACACACACACACAGACACACACACAGACAGACATAACTACAGTACAACCCTTGTGTTGTCCAATTTATTTGACTTTTTGCTTTGGCATTCGGTTCCCAGGGACCCACGTTGGTTTCAATTCATGTCACGTCTACTGCAGTGGACCTGGCCCTTGGAGTCTTTGGGAACCCGGGCCAGTATTCAAAAGTTTTTCTTCACTACAGAGGCATCGGCCCTCGGGTCCCGGGACCCGTCCGGTCAATCGTATTCCCCCCACTACAGCGGCCTAGGCCCTCGGGTCCCTAGGACCCGTCCTGTATTTTAATGTATTTCACTTCTACCGCCGCCTCGGCCTTCGGGTCTCTGGGACCCGTCTTGCATTCGACTGAGAATCTCTACTGCCGCGGCCTTTGGGTCGGATGTATTTAGGTATATTGTATTGTATTGTATGAAGGAGGGATATTACATTAAAAAGACAACCAAACGTTTTGACTCGGTCTACTAAATATATTTATCAAACACACACACACACACACACACACACACAAGCACAAGCACACACACACAGACATAACTACAGTACAACCCTTGTGTTGCGTTTCGACGACCACGAGTCGAGAGCCGCCAGACTAGCCTTGGACAAACTGGCGGCCGTGCGAGACGTGTGGGACGCGTGGACGCGGCGGCTGCCTCGCCTCTATGACCCGGGCCCCGACGTGACTGTGGACGAGCAGCTGGTTCCCTTTCGAGGTGGGCTGTCTTTTACTGTGTGTGTTCTTGTCCCCGTTGTGCCCATTGTACCCATTGTAATTTTATTTGTGTGTGTGTGTGTGTGTGTGTGTGTGTAAACCTTTCCCAAGGTCGATGCGCCTTCCGCCAGTACATGCCCAGCAAGCCCGCCAGGTACGGACTCAAGTCGTGGGTGGCCTGCGACGCCCGCTCCAGCTACGCGTGGAACATGCAGCTCTACACGGGCAAGTCGTGACCCCCGAAAGAATCTGGGCTCCAGCGTTTTGCTGGACGTGACCGAGGGCCTGAGGGCCCGCGCAACGTGACGTCGACAACTTTTTCACCTCCTACGCGCTGGCCCAGCGGCTGCTGCCGGCGCCTCACCGTGCACGATGCGCAAAAACAAGCCCAGCTGCCGGGCGTTGCTCGCCACCAAGGGCCGTGCGGTCTTTTCGTCCAAGTTCGCCTTCCACGCCACTCGCTCTGGTGTCCTACGTGCCCAAGAGGAACAGGAACGTGGTGCTGCTGAGCAAGCTGCACACGGGGCGACGGGTGGCGCCAACAGGCAAGCCAAACCCAACATCATCCTTCACTACAACCGCACCAAGGGCGGCGTGGACAACCTGGACAAGCTCGTGGCACGTACAGCTGCCGCAGGACCCAGCGCTGGCCCCTCGCCTGTTCCACAACATCCTCGCGTGTCCGCCTACAACGCCTTCGTGCTGTGGCGGGAGCTCAGGCCAGTGGATGCGCGGCAAGCTCAACAGGAGGAGGCGTTTCTCGAACAGCTGGGAAGGCGCTTGTGACTCCGCTCATCAAGAGGCAGCATCTGCCTCGCGGAGGCCTCCGCCGCGCTCGTCAGAGCCGTGGCGGCGAGTCCCGCGGAGGCGGCGAGTCTGCGGCGGCTGGAGCTGCCGTTCGGCGAGGCCGAGAGAACCGAGGCGGCGACGGCGGCGGTGCAGCTCAACCGAGCGCAGAGAGTGGCAGAAGAAGAGGTGTCAGCTCTGTCCAAAGCCCATGGATCGCAAAACACACACAGTGTCGGCTGCTCTGAGAGATACATCTCGGGAGCTGCACATGGGCCCTGCTGCTGAGTGCGTGAGACCGTAGCCTCTTGGGGTCGTGGGTAGCGGATCCGGGTTGGACGTCGATGTTACGCTGCAAGAAAAAGAATGCGCCGGACAAACCTGACGTGTGTCCTGAGTCGCGTTGCAAAACGACAGAAACTGAAATGAATTGAAATGAACCTTGACTCTATTTTGAATAAAATTAAAACACTGGGATTATTGTGCTGTGTGAAATGTGAGTAGACAAATATTTACAGTGTAAGCTTAGAAAAAATTAAATACAAAATACATCACAAAATACAGCAAGGCAGTTGACGTGAAATTATACAGTGAGGGTCCGGGGACCGGAGCACAACGTGAGTGTAGTAGAAAAGTCAATCGCTGGACAAGTCCCTGTGACGCAGCGTACATTACAAGGGTAAAGAGTGGCTACAAATGTGGAAAAATACTAACTGAAACAAACTAAAATGTACCTTGAATCTTCTGAAAAAACCTTTTTGGATACTTGTGCTGTGAGATGAAAAAGAGAGTAGAAAGTATATACAATGTAAGTTAGTCAAAAATAAAATAAAATAAAATAAACCAGGCCAGTTGATGTGAAATTATACACATGAAGTCGCAGGGACACACACAACTCGAGTGTAGTAGAAGGTCAATAAACTGAAAATGTCCAAGTGACATGAAGGACAATACAAGGGTTAAAGCCATATTTTACTCTTTTTCAGGCAACTGTAGAACGGAATCCTCCTGTTAAACCAGCTTCATTCCAAGTCTGGAGAAACATCACATATCCATGGTGTCACACAGTCAATATCGGACCATTCTGATGTAGGATTTTAAAATTAAAGGCTAAAATGTCCAAGTAAATCTACAGTATATTTGACATCTTTTCAGGCTGTTAAAGCCATATTTTACTCTTTTTCAGGCAACTGTAGAACGGAATCCTCCTGTTAAACCAGCTTCATTCCAAGTCTGAGAGAAACATCACATATCCATGGTGTCACACAGTCAATATTGGACCATTCTGATGTAGGATTTTAAAATTAAAGGCTAAAATGTCCAAGTAAATCTACAGTATATTTGACATCTTTTTCAGGCTGTTAAAGCCATATTTTACTCTTTTTCAGGCAACTGTAGAACGGAATCCTCCTGTTAAACCAGCTTCATTCCAAGTCTGAGAGAAACATCACATATCCATGGTGTCACACAGTCAATATTGGACCATTCTGATGTAGGATTTTAAAATTAAAGGCTAAAATGTCCAAGTAAATCTACAGTATATTTGACATCTTTTTCAGGCTGTTAAAGCCATATTTTACTCTTTTTCAGGCAACTGTAGAACGGAATCCTCCTGTTAAACCAGCTTCATTCCAAGTCTGAGAGAAACATCACATATCCATGGTGTCACACAGTCAATATTGGACCATTCTGATGTAGGATTTTAAAATTAAAGGCTAAAATGTCCAAGTAAATCTACAGTATATTTGACATCTTTTTCAGGCTGTTAAAGCCATATTTTACTCTTTTTCAGGCAACTGTAGAACGGAATCCTCCTGTTAAACCAGCTTCATTCCAAGTCTGAGAGAAACATCACATATCCATGGTGTCACACAGTCAATATTGGACCATTCTGATGTAGGATTTTAAAATTAAAGGCTAAAATGTCCAAGTAAATCTACAGTATATTTGACATCTTTTTCAGGCTGTTAAAGCCATATTTTACTCTTTTTCAGGCAACTGTAGAACGGAATCCTCCTGTTAAACCAGCTTCATTCCAAGTCTGAGAGAAACATCACATATCCATGGTGTCACACAGTCAATATCGGACCATTCTGATGTAGGATTTTAAAATTAAAGGCTAAAATGTCCAAGTAAATCTACAGTATATTTGACATCTTTTTCAGGCTGTTAAAGCCATATTTTACTCTTTTTCAGGCAACTGTAGAACGGAATCCTCCTGTTAAACCAGCTTCATTCCAAGTCTGAGAGAAACATCACATATCCATGGTGTCACACAGTCAATATTGGACCATTCTGATGTAGGATTTTAAAATTAAAGGCTAAAATGTCCAAGTAAATCTACAGTATATTTGACATCTTTTTCAGGCTGTTAAAGCCATATTTTACTCTTTTTCAGGCAACTGTAGAACGGAATCCTCCTGTTAAACCAGCTTCATTCCAAGTCTGAGAGAAACATCACATATCCATGGTGTCACACAGTCAATATGGACCATTCTGATGTAGGATTTTAAAATTAAAGGCTAAAATGTCCAAGTAAATCTACAGTATATTTGACATCTTTTTCAGGCTGTTAAAGCCATATTTTACTCTTTTTCAGGCAACTGTAGAACGGAATCCTCCTGTTAAACCAGCTTCATTCCAAGTCTGAGAGAAACATCACATATCCATGGTGTCACACAGTCAATATGGACCATTCTGATGTAGGATTTTAAAATTAAAGGCTAAAATGTCCAAGTAAATCTACAGTATATTTGACATCTTTTTCAGGCTGTTAAAGCCATATTTTACTCTTTTTCAGGCAACTGTAGAACGGAATCCTCCTGTTAAACCAGCTTCATTCCAAGTCTGAGAGAAACATCACATATCCATGGTGTCACACAGTCAATATTGGACCATTCTGATGTAGGATTTTAAAATTAAAGGCTAAAATGTCCAAGTAAATCTACAGTATATTTGACATCTTTTTCAGGCTGTTAAAGCCATATTTTACTCTTTTTCAGGCAACTGTAGAACGGAATCCTCCTGTTAAACCAGCTTCATTCCAAGTCTGAGAGAAACATCACATATCCATGGTGTCACACAGTCAATATCGGACCATTCTGATGTAGGATTTTAAAATTAAAGGCTAAAATGTCCAAGTAAATCTACAGTATATTTGACATCTTTTTCAGGCTGTTAAAGCCATATTTTACTCTTTTTCAGGCAACTGTAGAACGGAATCCTCCTGTTAAACCAGCTTCATTCCAAGTCTGAGAGAAACATCACATATCCATGGTGTCACACAGTCAATATTGGACCATTCTGATGTAGGATTTTAAAATTAAAGGCTAAAATGTCCAAGTAAATCTACAGTATATTTGACATCTTTTTCAGGCTGTTAAAGCCATATTTTACTCTTTTTCAGGCAACTGTAGAACGGAATCCTCCTGTTAAACCAGCTTCATTCCAAGTCTGAGAGAAACATCACATATCCATGGTGTCACACAGTCAATATCGGACCATTCTGATGTAGGATTTTAAAATTAAAGGCTAAAATGTCCAAGTAAATCTACAGTATATTTGACATCTTTTTCAGGCTGTTAAAGCCATATTTTACTCTTTTTCAGGCAACTGTAGAACGGAATCCTCCTGTTAAACCAGCTTCATTCCAAGTCTGAGAGAAACATCACATATCCATGGTGTCACACAGTCAATATTGGACCATTCTGATGTAGGATTTTAAAATTAAAGGCTAAAATGTCCAAGTAAATCTACAGTATATTTGACATCTTTTTCAGGCTGTTAAAGCCATATTTTACTCTTTTTCAGGCAACTGTAGAACGGAATCCTCCTGTTAAACCAGCTTCATTCCAAGTCTGAGAGAAACATCACATATCCATGGTGTCACACAGTCAATATTGGACCATTCTGATGTAGGATTTTAAAATTAAAGGCTAAAATGTCCAAGTAAATCTACAGTATATTTGACATCTTTTTCAGGCTGTTAAAGCCATATTTTACTCTTTTTCAGGCAACTGTAGAACGGAATCCTCCTGTTAAACCAGCTTCATTCCAAGTCTGAGAGAAACATCACATATCCATGGTGTCACACAGTCAATATTGGACCATTCTGATGTAGGATTTTAAAATTAAAGGCTAAAATGTCCAAGTAAATCTACAGTATATTTGACATCTTTTTCAGGCTGTTAAAGCCATATTTTACTCTTTTTCAGGCAACTGTAGAACGGAATCCTCCTGTTAAACCAGCTTCATTCCAAGTCTGAGAGAAACATCACATATCCATGGTGTCACACAGTCAATATCGGACCATTCTGATGTAGGATTTTAAAATTAAAGGCTAAAATGTCCAAGTAAATCTACAGTATATTTGACATCTTTTTCAGGCTGTTAAAGCCATATTTTACTCTTTTTCAGGCAACTGTAGAACGGAATCCTCCTGTTAAACCAGCTTCATTCCAAGTCTGAGAGAAACATCACATATCCATGGTGTCACACAGTCAATATTGGACCATTCTGATGTAGGATTTTAAAATTAAAGGCTAAAATGTCCAAGTAAATCTACAGTATATTTGACATCTTTTTCAGGCTGTTAAAGCCATATTTTACTCTTTTTCAGGCAACTGTAGAACGGAATCCTCCTGTTAAACCAGCTTCATTCCAAGTCTGAGAGAAACATCACATATCCATGGTGTCACACAGTCAATATCGGACCATTCTGATGTAGGATTTTAAAATTAAAGGCTAAAATGTCCAAGTAAATCTACAGTATATTTGACATCTTTTTCAGGCTGTTAAAGCCATATTTTACTCTTTTTCAGGCAACTGTAGAACGGAATCCTCCTGTTAAACCAGCTTCATTCCAAGTCTGAGAGAAACATCACATATCCATGGTGTCACACAGTCAATATCGGACCATTCTGATGTAGGATTTTAAAATTAAAGGCTAAAATGTCCAAGTAAATCTACAGTATATTTGACATCTTTTTCAGGCTGTTAAAGCCATATTTTACTCTTTTTCAGGCAACTGTAGAACGGAATCCTCCTGTTAAACCAGCTTCATTCCAAGTCTGAGAGAAACATCACATATCCATGGTGTCACACAGTCAATATTGGACCATTCTGATGTAGGATTTTAAAATTAAAGGCTAAAATGTCCAAGTAAATCTACAGTATATTTGACATCTTTTTCAGGCTGTTAAAGCCATATTTTACTCTTTTTCAGGCAACTGTAGAACGGAATCCTCCTGTTAAACCAGCTTCATTCCAAGTCTGAGAGAAACATCACATATCCATGGTGTCACACAGTCAATATCGGACCATTCTGATGTAGGATTTTAAAATTAAAGGCTAAAATGTCCAAGTAAATCTACAGTATATTTGACATCTTTTTCAGGCTGTTAAAGCCATATTTTACTCTTTTTCAGGCAACTGTAGAACGGAATCCTCCTGTTAAACCAGCTTCATTCCAAGTCTGAGAGAAACATCACATATCCATGGTGTCACACAGTCAATATTGGACCATTCTGATGTAGGATTTTAAAATTAAAGGCTAAAATGTCCAAGTAAATCTACAGTATATTTGACATCTTTTTCAGGCTGTTAAAGCCATATTTTACTCTTTTTCAGGCAACTGTAGAACGGAATCCTCCTGTTAAACCAGCTTCATTCCAAGTCTGAGAGAAACATCACATATCCATGGTGTCACACAGTCAATATCGGACCATTCTGATGTAGGATTTTAAAATTAAAGGCTAAAATGTCCAAGTAAATCTACAGTATATTTGACATCTTTTTCAGGCTGTTAAAGCCATATTTTACTCTTTTTCAGGCAACTGTAGAACGGAATCCTCCTGTTAAACCAGCTTCATTCCAAGTCTGAGAGAAACATCACATATCCATGGTGTCACACAGTCAATATTGGACCATTCTGATGTAGGATTTTAAAATTAAAGGCTAAAATGTCCAAGTAAATCTACAGTATATTTGACATCTTTTTCAGGCTGTTAAAGCCATATTTTACTCTTTTTCAGGCAACTGTAGAACGGAATCCTCCTGTTAAACCAGCTTCATTCCAAGTCTGAGAGAAACATCACATATCCATGGTGTCACACAGTCAATATTGGACCATTCTGATGTAGGATTTTAAAATTAAAGGCTAAAATGTCCAAGTAAATCTACAGTATATTTGACATCTTTTTCAGGCTGTTAAAGCCATATTTTACTCTTTTTCAGGCAACTGTAGAACGGAATCCTCCTGTTAAACCAGCTTCATTCCAAGTCTGAGAGAAACATCACATATCCATGGTGTCACACAGTCAATATCGGACCATTCTGATGTAGGATTTTAAAATTAAAGGCTAAAATGTCCAAGTAAATCTACAGTATATTTGACATCTTTTTCAGGCTGTTAAAGCCATATTTTACTCTTTTTCAGGCAACTGTAGAACGGAATCCTCCTGTTAAACCAGCTTCATTCCAAGTCTGAGAGAAACATCACATATCCATGGTGTCACACAGTCAATATGGACCATTCTGATGTAGGATTTTAAAATTAAAGGCTAAAATGTCCAAGTAAATCTACAGTATATTTGACATCTTTTTCAGGCTGTTAAAGCCATATTTTACTCTTTTTCAGGCAACTGTAGAACGGAATCCTCCTGTTAAACCAGCTTCATTCCAAGTCTGAGAGAAACATCACATATCCATGGTGTCACACAGTCAATATCGGACCATTCTGATGTAGGATTTTAAAATTAAAGGCTAAAATGTCCAAGTAAATCTACAGTATATTTGACATCTTTTTCAGGCTGTTAAAGCCATATTTTACTCTTTTTCAGGCAACTGTAGAACGGAATCCTCCTGTTAAACCAGCTTCATTCCAAGTCTGAGAGAAACATCACATATCCATGGTGTCACACAGTCAATATTGGACCATTCTGATGTAGGATTTTAAAATTAAAGGCTAAAATGTCCAAGTAAATCTACAGTATATTTGACATCTTTTTCAGGCTGTTAAAGCCATATTTTACTCTTTTTCAGGCAACTGTAGAACGGAATCCTCCTGTTAAACCAGCTTCATTCCAAGTCTGAGAGAAACATCACATATCCATGGTGTCACACAGTCAATATTGGACCATTCTGATGTAGGATTTTAAAATTAAAGGCTAAAATGTCCAAGTAAATCTACAGTATATTTGACATCTTTTTCAGGCTGTTAAAGCCATATTTTACTCTTTTTCAGGCAACTGTAGAACGGAATCCTCCTGTTAAACCAGCTTCATTCCAAGTCTGAGAGAAACATCACATATCCATGGTGTCACACAGTCAATATTGGACCATTCTGATGTAGGATTTTAAAATTAAAGGCTAAAATGTCCAAGTAAATCTACAGTATATTTGACATCTTTTTCAGGCTGTTAAAGCCATATTTTACTCTTTTTCAGGCAACTGTAGAACGGAATCCTCCTGTTAAACCAGCTTCATTCCAAGTCTGAGAGAAACATCACATATCCATGGTGTCACACAGTCAATATTGGACCATTCTGATGTAGGATTTTAAAATTAAAGGCTAAAATGTCCAAGTAAATCTACAGTATATTTGACATCTTTTTCAGGCTGTTAAAGCCATATTTTACTCTTTTTCAGGCAACTGTAGAACGGAATCCTCCTGTTAAACCAGCTTCATTCCAAGTCTGAGAGAAACATCACATATCCATGGTGTCACACAGTCAATATTGGACCATTCTGATGTAGGATTTTAAAATTAAAGGCTAAAATGTCCAAGTAAATCTACAGTATATTTGACATCTTTTTCAGGCTGTTAAAGCCATATTTTACTCTTTTTCAGGCAACTGTAGAACGGAATCCTCCTGTTAAACCAGCTTCATTCCAAGTCTGAGAGAAACATCACATATCCATGGTGTCACACAGTCAATATTGGACCATTCTGATGTAGGATTTTAAAATTAAAGGCTAAAATGTCCAAGTAAATCTACAGTATATTTGACATCTTTTTCAGGCTGTTAAAGCCATATTTTACTCTTTTTCAGGCAACTGTAGAACGGAATCCTCCTGTTAAACCAGCTTCATTCCAAGTCTGAGAGAAACATCACATATCCATGGTGTCACACAGTCAATATTGGACCATTCTGATGTAGGATTTTAAAATTAAAGGCTAAAATGTCCAAGTAAATCTACAGTATATTTGACATCTTTTTCAGGCTGTTAAAGCCATATTTTACTCTTTTTCAGGCAACTGTAGAACGGAATCCTCCTGTTAAACCAGCTTCATTCCAAGTCTGAGAGAAACATCACATATCCATGGTGTCACACAGTCAATATCGGACCATTCTGATGTAGGATTTTAAAATTAAAGGCTAAAATGTCCAAGTAAATCTACAGTATATTTGACATCTTTTTCAGGCTGTTAAAGCCATATTTTACTCTTTTTCAGGCAACTGTAGAACGGAATCCTCCTGTTAAACCAGCTTCATTCCAAGTCTGAGAGAAACATCACATATCCATGGTGTCACACAGTCAATATTGGACCATTCTGATGTAGGATTTTAAAATTAAAGGCTAAAATGTCCAAGTAAATCTACAGTATATTTGACATCTTTTTCAGGCTGTTAAAGCCATATTTTACTCTTTTTCAGGCAACTGTAGAACGGAATCCTCCTGTTAAACCAGCTTCATTCCAAGTCTGAGAGAAACATCACATATCCATGGTGTCACACAGTCAATATTGGACCATTCTGATGTAGGATTTTAAAATTAAAGGCTAAAATGTCCAAGTAAATCTACAGTATATTTGACATCTTTTTCAGGCTGTTAAAGCCATATTTTACTCTTTTTCAGGCAACTGTAGAACGGAATCCTCCTGTTAAACCAGCTTCATTCCAAGTCTGAGAGAAACATCACATATCCATGGTGTCACACAGTCAATATTGGACCATTCTGATGTAGGATTTTAAAATTAAAGGCTAAAATGTCCAAGTAAATCTACAGTATATTTGACATCTTTTCAGGCTGTTAAACATATTTTACTCTTTTTCAGGCAACTGTGAACGGAATCCTCCTGTTAAACCAGCTTCATTCCAAGTT
>JABXJD010001485.1:45000-86244 GCA_013375575.1 Percina caprodes | reverse complement strand
GTCAGACTCTACAACACCTGCACTACCTGATAATGTTGTAGTTTCTGTTCCTTTTATCTCCCATCTACACCACACACTTTCTGTTTATATTTATTATCTGTATTTATATTATTTTATTACAAGTACTTACTTTTCAATATTTATAGTCACAGGTTAATATAATTTATATTGTGCTACCGACTTTGCTTTACTACTCCAATTACACATTCAATTTAATTTTAACGTCACTTACACTGCAATATTGTTTTCTTGTATCATGGCCGCACTTTAAAATATACTTTAAAATACCTTTATTTACGCCATTCTGCTTACTTTCTGTCTACCTTATAATTATTGTTTATTGTTTGCCTGTATTTCTTGTGTGTTTACTTGTTTGTGTGTTTTTTTTTGCTGTATAGAAGATAATGCTGCTGCTGTAATAAGGAAATTTCCCCGTTGTGGGATAAATAAAGTATAATCTAATCTAATCTAATCTATCCTGTTTTATTTTGATAGTCTGGTTTTCTGTGCTGTCTTGTCTAGTTTTACTTCCTGTGTTTTCCCGCCCTTGAGATTGCCTGATGTCTCTCACCTGTTTCCCAGCCCTAGTGCCACCTGCCTCTTGTTTCCTCGTCACCGTCTGTATGTGGTCTTTGTGTTCCCCCTTGTCCCGTGTCCAATCAATCTCCTGCGGCTTCTGTGCTCCTGTTCCTGGTTATCCTTTCTCTTTGACTGCTTCAGTTTGAACGCCTTGTGTCTTTAATGTTTTGCATTTTTGCATGTTTGGATCCCTTTCTATATTTCCCTGTTTTTGTTGTTGTTAATGAATCCTCAACACTAGGTGCCTGTTTGCTTAAAAAATTGCCATAGCAACCTGAAAGGTGATATGTCAGCGTTGTGCTTACGTCTTGTTTATGCTGCCCCCAAGAGGCCAAAAAGATATGATTGCAAATTTAAAGGGTGAAAAGTTGAAAATAATAAACGTGATTTTGTGTAACAGAAACATTTATTTTGTTCTCATTAATTCTAAATTTCCCTTGGACTCATCTATCTATCATATCTGTCTTTATCATTACTTTAATCCAGAATTTCCCTTTTTCTCAACCTGTCCATCCATCTCACAATCGTCTTGGGTGGTATCTATCTATCTATCTATCTATCTATCTATCTATCTATCTATCTATCTATCTATCTATCTATCATTGTCAGTGGACGACCCACCATACTCAATTTAGGACCCCACTGAGGATCCTTGATCTCATTGGTTGATTAATTAGTGAGCACTAATCTGAACACATTTGAATGTCTACTTCTAAAGAGCATGTTTTGTTGGCAACTCAAACATAGGGTTTTAATTTAAAAGACCTCTCTCCCGGGGGATAACTTTCATCTTTGCTCCGCACAGCCAAATCTGTGAGCTAAAAGGCTTTCCCTTTTTCTGGATGAACACGGATCCGTTCCGCTTTTCCAAAGAAAAATATCTAATCCCTCTTCCTGTCCTTTACCTTTCCTTACAGCAGTGACGTCTAGATTGCAAAGGGATTAAAGATTAGGATGTGGCTCAGCGGAGAGCCGTTGCATTATTAACTCCACACAAGCACCAAGAGGAATCGAGTTATTCCTCAGTCGCGTATTCTCTCGGTTTAAGTGGCACAACGTGGGCGGCGCGTCGAGGGGCCGATACAGCGGCTCCGCGCATGCAGGACTCACACGCTGGGTACGAAGCGGGGGGACATGACGGTTTAACCTGCGGAAGCAGAACAAGCGTGCATTCAAAAAAAAAAAGAAGAGTTTTTGGTCCAGTGCCAGCCGTGAAGGACACGGCAGTGTCCGTGTAATGGTGCGCGTCTCTCCAAGGTGGATTCGGTTTCCAGTTAGGTAACACAAACTGCATTTTCACGAGAAAGCGACCGGCACGGAAAAGGACTAGGACAGCTGATCACCTGAAGAGACATCTCTGCTCCTGGAAACCATCTTAATGGATCATTAAATTATCCGTGGAGACCTGATTATTTCTGGTGTCTCTCCCGCGGCTGCATGCGCTCCCCCTCTGTTAACAGAAGTGACATTTCAAACATCTTGTTTGTGTTTTTTCTTCTTCTAGTGCACCATTACTAAATTGTGCGACTTTTTTTTGTCTTTTTGTGCACATTTAAAAGTCAAAAGTTGAGTGGATACATTTTTTTTTTTTTTTGCAAGTCACAAGAAGACATTTCAGGACTCGCGTGAACATTATGTGAAAAATAAAGGTGTGGAAATGCGTCGCAAATACTTCTGTCTGCTTGAGGTAAGTTATCTGCGCTCCAGCGTCATCTTCCAAAAGCCTTTTTTATTTCTTTCCTTTGCCTCCAGTTTGGACATTTAATTAAAATAGCTTAATAATAGCAACTGCATCTGTCTTATTCTCGCGGATTTCAGTACAATAATCTTGATACGAAGGGGGATTTAACACCATCATCCCATCCAGATGTCAGTTTTGGATCTCTATTTCACAGCTATTTAAAAAAACAAAAAACAAATAGGTTTTTATTTATGGGACGCTTTCTCTGAAGTAAAAAGCTCGGGACCAGGACAGGAATTGTGACAGACAGGTGACACACTCGGAGGTTGCTTTTTTCCTGCATTGCTTCCCATGATTGCTAAACAATCTGCATATATTAGTTTGCTGAACACGCAGATGGCGTGTTTACTTGTAAACACTGAAATATGAGCCAGGACTGTGGGTTAAGAAATGCATGAGAAAGCATCTCAAGTGACATGATTCCATCTTTTTTTATGGGACTGGAGTTGATAATTGAGGATGCTGGAAAGCCCGGATTCGGGACACTGGAGATTAGAAGTGTTAATGCAGCAAGTGCACTCCTCTCACTGCCTGTTCCCAAGTTTGTATGCCAAAAAGAAACATCCAATTAACGTGTGTGTGTGTGTGTGTGTGTGGAAACCTGCCACACTAAGAATAGTCAAGAATCCTCTGAAACCTTTTTTTAAAATCCCTCCTGCTGTCTATTTGTGTCCCCCATTGTTGTGTTTTAAGACCACGCAGAGCCTCCACACTCACTTCAACTCACATGTCTGCTAAGAGTTAGGCAACATTAACTCATATAGGGGAGATATAGAGGGGAGGGGTGGCTTTACAGTAACAAAGGAGTGGTTGTAACGGCACCAGTCTCATCAAGAAAGGGATGACCTCAGGGTCATGTCATACATATGATCACTTTCTTCTTCACCATGCATGTAGCCTACAATTTCATATCTGTGTGAAGGCGTGTGCAGACTTTACAGCCGGTACGCTGATTCTCAGGTATGAAAGTCAGTGTATATTTTGATAAGTACTGATACTGCTGAAGTTAGAATTATGTAACTTGCAGGAGTCTCTTAAGGCTCTTTCCCACCGGCTAAAGAACCACCAACATCCACTAACATCTGGCTTTATCTTTTAGTGGCAAAGGTTACAATCGGCATTCATATCCGGGACAAATGACTCTGCCGTGGTCACGGGTATTTATCCTCTCCAGCTGTGATGTGAGGCGCGATGTGATGACGCTTGACGCCTCCGTCGGGTTTCTAGGAAAATAGAAAAAAAAAAATTTAAAAAAAAAAATATATATATATATATATATATATATATATATATATATATAACAGACTAATGAACTGAGAACTGGTGCCACGGAGGGAAGCAGTTCATCCACACACACACACACACACACACACACACACAACCAACCATTACACAGAGGCAGTTTATATCGGCAAAGAATCCCTTATGCAGCCCTTTTTTGACTGGGAACTAATTATCTCTGCTCTCTTCATTATTTCTGCTTTCGTCATTTTACCTCGCAGAACACCAGAGTTGTTGCTCTACAGCTGCCTCCATCGGTTAGTTTGTGTTACTGTGTGCCTTTCTTTAGCGTTAAGCAACAGAAATAGCCTGTGCTAGTTGCTAGTGAAGGCTAATGCTGGGTTTCCACAGGCAACTCCGCTGTATCTGTGACTTAAAGCAAATCTGTGTCCCAACAACATGATGCTGACGCTTTCGCAGACAATTTTTCGTTGGTTTTTATATACGTTTATATCAGTTTCTACAGTATCAGACCTATCACATACTTTGTCGCTTAAAAAGTTGTGTTTAGTTCAAATTGTTCAAAACTGTTATGTATTGCCAGCAACCGTAGCTGCTACAATGCTACTGATAGCCTACTAAAACATATAAAAACTCACCAGGTATATCCACTTCCTGAGCAACCTTCTGCCAAGCTAGCTGTTAGCTGAAGTCTTACAGAGACTATCATGAAGTCGGCTCTAGGAAAATACCCATGTTTTAATTTGCTTGATTTTTAATATAGCATGTGTCTATGTTGGCGTATTTCTCTCCGACCAATCAGTAGTCTGCAGGTTTTCACGTCACCTTTTGGTACCGCCTCAGGTCGCTTGCAACCTCGACTGAGGTACTACTACAAAACTTACCTGTTAGCAGGTACCAGGGACTGTTTTTTTTTGTAATGGAAAACCAAAAAAGGAGAGTCGAGTAGATACCATGCAGTGGAAAAACGCCATAAGTTGCACTCTTAAAACAGACTGTGTCTTCTCTTTTGCAACTTTATTTTGTCAGTTCTGTTGCAATTATACAACTTCTAACATCAGCGACACAGAGTACGTTCACTTCTCTTGGCTGAGCTCTCTCCCAGGCTGCTGCGCTCACTTATGACATCATCATCACTGAACTTTTTACCTTTCAGTAATCAGAAAAATATCCCAAAAAATTCATCAAATGAAATTACAGTGATTTTCCCTACAGAATTCGAAGCATTTCCCTATTGTAGGAAATTATAAAATAATACTTCTAGGTCGCAACATATACACTGGAGGCACGTTCGCGAGTCTGCCCTCTCATTGGCTACCGCTCTGCAAAAGTCAGCGGTGAACATCCTGGCACCTTCGCCGCCACCAGCAGGCTTGGCTCATACCGCTGTTCTCACGTGGAATAAATTAAAAAATGTCTTTAAATTGGAATATGACTATAACTTTCATATTGATCATCATCATATTCATATTTACAGACCTGCTGCTCGTTTTACAAAAGCAATAGCTAACGCAAAGTGAACAGTAACAGTCAGATAAACGTACAGTAGTGCAGTAAAATCAAATATAGTGGAAGTATAAAGTAGCTTGAAACAAATGCTTAATTAATGTACAATTACTTCAAAGCCGTGCTTAAGTAATGCTACTTTATACTTCGCTACATCTCAGGGGGATAATATACTTTTTACTCTACTACATTATCAGCTGTAGTTTGTAGTTATGTTGAATATTTAGGCCTGGATGAATATTTCAACCTGCTTTCAGTGAAAATCAACTTGTTTCTATTGTATTATTTATGTTTTTATTATTCAGAGGTGGAGTCTGCGATTCTCGACAAAGAGCTGATATTTTGAACTCAACGCCCAATCAAATACAACCCCTCCCCATCAGTCGGGAGCGTTAGCTTTTGCCAGATTTGCATCTAGTGCACAAGCAATTGCCCCTCTGGGGATGTATAAAAATCTGCTTGACTTGACGTTACTGTCCCTCTCGCTCCCGCTGCAGTCCTCTTTACTTTCTGCTTCATTCTTCCTATTGACATTTTGCAGGTGAACCATGCACAACCATGCAGAGCTGCCGCAACACTTACACTGTACATACTGACACTCAATGGATATGACAGAAAAACACAATAGGAAGCAATATTCAGCTGCAAAAAATATCCACACTGCTTCACTGTTTTTAATAGAGGCCTAAAATGTTCTCTAAGTTGTAGAGCTGCAAAGATGAATCGATTAGTTGGCAACTTTTAAATTAATCACCAACTATATTGATAATTGATTTCTTTGTTTTTTGTTTTTTTATGAAAGAAGTGTAAAAGTTCCCTGATTCAGGATTCTAAAATGTGAATATTTTGTAGTTTCTCCTCTCCTCTGTGACAGTAAACTGAATATCTTTGAGTTGTAGACAAAACAAGACATTTGAGGTCGTCATCTCGGGCTTTGGGAAACACTGATCATCATTTTTCACCATCTTCTGACATTTTAGAGATCAAACAGCTACTGGATTAATTGAGAAAATAAGGGACAATGAAAATAATCGGTAGTTGCAGCCCTAGTAAGTTGTATGATGAAGAAATAAAAAGTCAAAAATAGAATTAAAACAAGTATCGGATCAGAACGCTTGGTCAAGACATCCATAAGTCTAAAAGTCTCACATTGACAAGCTCAGTGCCGAAGTGACCGCAGCTGTTTTATGTGAAGGCATCAAAGACATTCATAAATCTTACAATGATATTATGTTTTAAATCTCATCTGAATGATATACGTCATAACAGCGAATAATGTGCATGTATATGCTAATGTAGATGAAATATAATGAAAGGATCCGTCCCCTCAATGGAGACGCAGCCTGGAAATAGACCGTCATTGAGAACATTTTAGATTTACAAATTAATGTAAATTGAAGGGTAATTTTGATTTTTTTTTCCCAGCCTGCACCTTATTTCCCCACGCGTTGGTGTCTAAGGGATTAATGTGAACAAAAAGCTTTGAAATTGGTCCAGCTGGAGTAGACTATAACTGAAGGTGGAAGGGGAGGTGGAGGGTTGCACGCTTTGCCTGAAGCGACAGCTGATAGCAAAGGGAGAAACTGATTTAAAGCAGGGTTGTGACTCTGTGATTGGCCCTTTGAAATTAATGTCAAAAATTTGAGTAAAATACAGACTTGACTTATCCTGTGGGAATAATTTCTAAATCACAGAAGGTCCCCCAGTTATGTTAGTCCTGTGTGAATAGGGCTTCAATTGCACATTCCTCCCATGTTGCAGAATTAGGTTTTATAAGTTATTTTTATTAATATTAATGGAATTAGATATTTGCAGCTCTTAGCTTCCACTTAACCAACCAGCTCCTGCTCACACATCAATGCATCAGTGATAGTAATCCTTAAAAACAAATATACCACTATGAAAGGCATTTATTGTTAATGTTACATGTACTTTTAGTTCAGTATTTCTTTGAAGGCATGACTTCTACTTCTAATGAGTATTTCTACATTGTTGTATTCCTACTTTTACTCGAGTTGAAGATGCAAGTACTAGGTGTAGAAATCAACGCCCCGCTGATTGAATACAGGCTTGTTTCATCCTGTTGTCGACATTACGGCTGTCAGTCGGTTGTTGAGCTTTAATTACTTGGAAGGAGGCGGACAGCGAGCACTAGTACAGTAGGTTACTGCACTCTGATACCTGGCCAGGATTTACTGAGCGGGAAAGAGACGCAGCCACCCATCAGGAGCAGTTCTTTAAAATCTGGGGCAGTCTAGCATTTTACATGATGCAGCACATACACACACTCACTCACTCACTCACTCACTCACTCACTCACTCACTCACTCACTCACTCACTCACTCACTCACTCACTCACTCACTCACTCACAGTGCTGGTATTTCCCATTTCACGCTGCTATAACCGTGCTTCTCCCACTCAAGAGTGACACATTTAATGACACAAATACATTTGTTTCATTGAAAGGAACTTTTTATTTATGTTCTGTCTAAAAATATACAAGAAAAAAAAAAACAAGCTGTTTCTTTTACTGTTTCACATGTTGCATTATTGAAAGGAATGTTTTATTCAAAAAGGAAATGAAACATTGGCTTCATGGGTAACAGTAGCCGCCCTCCCCGTGTCTGTACTCAGCCACACCGACGTGTAACCTAGTTTGGGGGTCAACTGGAGAGGCCAAAAAAATAAATAATTGATGAAATGTAAAGGTCTATTCTGCCTGTCATACAGTAATTGCCACTAATAGATGCTGCCTGTGTGCCAGCAGTGATCACCGGTTTCCATACGCAACATGCAGCACAACGCACACGTTCACTGGGTGTTTTATATGGAAGCTTTCCACCTTTCACAAGAAATGTTGAGATTAAAATGTGTGAATGAAATATGAATCCACTGTGCTGTCATGTTACGGTCACGTGCCACCGGCTACAGAGTTCGTATCAGCGCCAGTTTCTATTTGAGTTTAGCCGACAAAAGGTTACTGGGAGCCAGCTACAGGGCACCGCGAAATGACCGGGGCAGATGAGTTAAACCGACAAAAAGTGAGCGTCGTGCGGCAACGAAGTTACATTTATGCACCAAAACAAATTAAATTAGAGATGTTCTTCCAATACTGCCTAAAATGCAGGTATCGCTATCTGGAAGTACTGGAGTTCATACACCGATCCAATATCACGTAATAAAGCCCTGAAAAAAATCTACGTTAAAGTAGTTTATTTATGTTCCTTCTCCTGACTGTCAAACTGGATAATAAAAGAAAGTTCTATGGCGTTCATTGTTTGAGAGTTTAACTTGAGTCACACCAAAGATAGAAATCATATCTCATCCATACATACAGGGATAGTAGTATACAGCTGTTAAAACATTACCAAATATGTATATGACACACTGGTATCGGATCAGTACTCTGTATCGGCTGATACGCAAGTTCAGGCATCAGAATTGGTATCAGGAAGCAAAAAATGGACTGTTTCTAGTTTAAATTTAGAAAAAAAAGACTGTGATTTGGGTTAAAACACTCCCAGGGAACAAACACACGTTTCCTGGGTAAAGATCTTGTGTTCTCCCCGCTCCCCCTCCTTGAAATCCCCTTGTTTTATGGCACACCCCATCCACCCCATCCTCCTCCATTAGTGGTCCACAGCACTCTTCCACAGCTGGTTCATGCGAACAGCTTGTAACAGCTAACCTCTTTGCATTCTCGGAAGGAAAATAGAGCATGGGGAAATGTGCAAAAGCACGCAGCTACTTGTGCCAACTGAGACCCAGCAGATACATGCCCATGACCCCTCCTGAGCTGCCTATAGGTTTATAATTATGTACATTATTTAAATCTGCACACATGTAAAGTAGGCTAACTGCAACCATGCATACAATACACAATATTTAGAATTCTTATATATATCCCTCCATGAAGGCAACTTCCCAGCCTTTTATATTTTATTGAAACCTTGTATGTGTAAACATGAAAGAGAGTTGACGTGATTACAGAGTACAAAGCGCTCTAAATTAAGCGAGAGGCGTGGTTAATACATGCATCATGCAGCCCAAGGGCACAGACGATCTTTCAGCAGGATTCAACTTCATCGAATTGGGAACACGAGGCAAAGAAATAGCAGTGTTAAACGCTATGTTATGGCAATATCTGACTAATTGATTTGTCATTCATTTTAATTCCCTGTTCGCAGGTGTGTGCCATCCTCAGCCTCCTGCCCTCAGCTTCTTTGGCAGATCTGACATGTGAAGCTCTTCTCGTGCTTTCAGGAAATGTCTCACGTAAGTCAACGTTTACAACAGCAACCGGTACAAGCTTTTAAAAGGCAGGAACACCTCGAGTGTTTCGAGTCGCTCCACTGTTACTACACTGGCGATTGAATTGATTTTCAATCTTTCGTACTTCACAAGCACTACTGTAAATGCCAAACCCTTGTCTTTAATCACAACCTTGTCCTTGTGTTTATTGGCAAGATGCCTTCGCTTCTTCTTCCGTCTCCACGTAGTCCTCCCAAGGACAGCAATAGTAGGTTGTTAATCACTTCAAATCGCAGCACACACCCAGAGAACACACACAAATATGCACAAATTCACAAGAATAATATTTTATTCGCCTCCGGGTTTAGTACTCACAAAGAAATCCCAGGTAGCTCACACAGATAATATGAAGGCTGTTTGTGCTGTGTGTGTTATTATGCTGTCATATCTGCACTGAAAGGTGTCTGTGGGAATAAATATCAAAAAGTGTAGAGTAGGGGTGCAACTCATGACTTAATCAGTTGATTATTTATCCAATAAAATGTCAAGAATAAAGTTTAAAAAAGCCAAAAGAGAGCCAAAAGTCACACCCTTCTACTTCCGGTCCATGGGACCTATTTTTTTTTTTTTTAAATATGAACGGGAGTCGATGAGAGATAATAATTAATTTTTGGTTTGAATTGTGCCACGCATTTCACAAATGATGTGTGTAAATTTAAAAGATACTTTTACATGTGAAGAGAGAAACGATTTGAGTAAAGAAGTCAAACATTAGGTTTTGTGTGAGATCGCTTCGTGAACTACATCTCTCGTCTTGAAACAACAGACGTCACCAGAGAAATCCGGCTGTCTCCTTGTCGAGCTTCACCGTCTTCTTCTCAGACGAAGGCAGAAGTATCAAAAGAGGTGAAAGTAATTAGAAATCGGGTCATGTGGAGAGCTGCAGCTGCTCGAAGGGAGTGGAGGGAAACGCAACGTCACGGATGCGACTTGGACTTGTAGTCCGTCTAATTACGTATTTTCCCATCGCATTTTACTTAACTATCTTGTCATTCTTGACATATAAAATAAAATGAATTTTTTTTTTTTTGTGTAAAGCATCATATGTGTAATACGAGGCACAAGTCATTTGGGACCATAAAATAGTTTGTCTTTCGCCATTGACCGCTCATTTCTTTTCTCAAAGACAGTTCCCATGGAGGCAAACAGATTTGGAGGGTGCGGGACTTTGGCTCTCTATTACAATTTTTCCAAGCCTTACGCGTTCAACAGTTAAAACTCCCAAATATTCAGAGTATATTATAAAATTCTCACATTGAAAACACAATTGCATTATTTAAATAGAAGTAATAGTAGTTTCTCTTGATCAGCTGATTTTAAAAAACTTAATTAAGTTGTTTAAGTTCTAGTCAAGGATCATAAGTTGGCTCTGAATTAGAATAAGATTCTTGTATTTCCTTGTAATATTTACTGATTTACTTTTAAATCTTTAGTATCTGTTTCATTCAGACATTGAACGTATCACTGTACAAAAGTGAAGCCAAAATCTCCCGGATATGGGTGCTGCCGTTTTGTAATTTAAGGACCAGAGTCTGCGCAGTAGTGATCAGGCGGTGGAGCCGGGGTATCAAAGTCCCGCCCATACCCCCGCTCGACCAATGGCGAGTCAATCAATCACAGCACAACCCGTTTTAATAGCATCAAATAACTTTTGTAAAAAAACAAACACTTAAACTACAACAACCGTGATAAGAACTACCTAAAATGATGGAAACCATCTTTGGGAAAAATGTATTTAATGTGTACTTTGACTTTTTTACTTTAGCCCATATTCCATCCGCTAACATGGAGGAGGCGGGATTTAAGACCTATACCGCAGCCAGCCACCAGGGGGCGACCCAGAAGTTTTTTCACTTATTCAGTTTCTAAACCCCTTAACAGACATTAATTAACTTATCAAGAAAACATATTTATATGAATGCATTTCAGCAAACAACCAATGTTACCATTTTCTTTGTGAAGTCCGTTTATAAAACTACTCCTTTTATTTTTATTTTATATTGGTCATTCATTCATTTCTCACTATAAACAGTATTGTAATAACAAGGTTTGGAGTGAGCCGTCAACTTTGCCCCCGCAGAACAGCCTTATTTCCGGCTCAATTTTATCTAAATCTTCTTGAGTTATTGCAGAAATAATAACCTGACCCTCAGGGCACGTCTACATTCATATTTGCTGCTGCTGTCCTATTATTGCTCGGGGAAAGGTCCGTCACCAGTGTTTACCGTTGCCCTCTAATGATCAACCTTTGTAGCTGTTAAGCTGAATCTAATGAGAATCTTCCCAAGTGTGCAAACAAAGATTGAGGTTTATTGATGAAACTCTCCCTCTGGATTGCAGTACAGTCGCTGGCCTCCTCCTGGAACCACACCCTGATCAACACCACCGGCCAGCGGAGCGGTGAGTCGGACACGTTGCTCTTCTCCATCGTGTGTAGAACTGATTTCAACTGTTACAAAAGCAGATTTGTTGTGGAGTACCCCACAAGGGATGCAAGTTAGATCTGAACTGAGATTATAAGGACTAACATCAAAGACTTAGAACAATGCTGGAAATAGATTTTGGCGACGCACCACAAGAGACGACGCTAAGGAATAATCATTAAAACCTGAGCACACAAACGGCTTATTCAGCTCCACGATTGATTGCCAACATCATCGCAGCATTGCCAGTATTTTTACCATGGCTATATGTAGTCCTGAGCCATGACGGGAATGTACGTCTGTGTTTGACCTCTCAGGTCATCTGGGGCAGGTCTACTTTCTGTCCCTAGAGTCAGAACCCAACAGGGGGGGCAGCGTTCAGTTTCTATGCTCCTCATATCTGGAATAAACTCCCAGAAACCTGCAGATCTGCTGCTACTCTCAGTTCTTTTAAATCAATGCTGAAGACCTTTCTTTTTGATCTTGCCTTCCTTTAAATTCATTGTTTTTATTTTATTTTTTTTATTTCTTATGCTGCACTGTAACTTTTTATCTTGTGTTTTATGTATCTTAATGTTTTTATTGGTTTTTATTTTTTTTTTAACTGTTTTTTTAACTGATTTTGTGTAAAGCACTTTGAATTGCCCTGTTTCTGAAATGTGCTGTACAAATAAAGCTGCCCTGCCTTGCCTTGCCTTTGACATTTCTGTCCTTGCGCTTTAGGCCCGGGACTCTCCTGCGACACCTCCATCGATGGTATCGGCACCTGCTGGCCTAGGAGCAGCGCCGGCCAAATGGTGTCGCGACCCTGTCCCGAGATGTTCTACGGTGTCAGATACAACACCACCAGTAAGTCCTCGCTGTCAGCTGCCATGCCAGCCAAAGACAAGAAAACAATAGATTAAAAGCCAGATTTAATTTGATTTCACCCTCCTTCCTCCCTTACGTGTCTTTCCCTTGGGCAAATCCTGTTTACATAATTGTGTATACAGAATTTAGCATGAGCATACAAATTAGCAAGAGACACAGAAGAGTGTAATAACATTTGTGCACAAAGTAGGACGGCTGCAGATAATACAGCATTAGGAATCTAGAAGACAGGAGCGTGCTGCAATGAAGACAAGACAAGTGGTGCACCCGCTGTGAGAAAGAAAGATGGGATAATGTTACAGAAAGAAGCTTCTGAGATGCTTAAGCCGGTTAAAACACGAGATAAATGTCTTTACTAGTGTTTGTTCTTAATTTTGGCATTCACTGCCAGTCAAAAAGTCTTTTTGAAACGTGATCTGGGGCATATTAAATCAAATTATTTGCCCCATTTTTATGTGGACATGCACTAATGCAAAGGAATAATCTTTTTGTTATTTGCCTCCTAGTTTATTATTCACAAAATTGTCCCGGGAGGTAGCTCTGAACAGACACTATGAAGGCTGTCCGTGCTGGGTGATTATGCTGTCCTGTCTGCACTTTTTTTTTGAATACCGACCGAAATGTGTATGTGGGGGAAAAAAATAATTAAAAGTGTAGGGTTGCAAGTAGTCTCGCTTTGTCAGACCTTCCTCCACAGCGCCGCGGAGGAGGGTCCGGCTAGTCCTCACAGCATTCCTGGACGGGAGAAAAACATGATCTGGTTTATTGGCATTTGGGCAACAGAAACCTCTGATTGGACAGAGAGTCTAGCTAGCTGTCTGGATTTACCCTGCAGAGATCTGAGGACCAGGTAACCATAGTCCTCAGATTGGACAGATAGTCTAGCTAGCTGTCTGGATTCACCCTGCAGAGATCTGAGGACCAGGTAACCATAGTCCTCCGATTGGACAGATAGTCTAGCTAGCTGTCTGGATTTACCCTGCAGAGATCTGAGGACCAGGTAACCATAGTCCTCAGATTGGACAGATAGTCTAGCTAGCTGTCTGGATTTACCCTGCAGAGATCTGAGGACCAGGTAACTAGAGTCCTCAGAAACCCACCGGAGGTTATAATTATGACACAGAGAAAGAGGAAGGGGACGGACATCCGGCCTAAATAACTTCGAGCATATAGACTAAATTGCAAATAATGAGTAATCCAGGTGTCTTCATTTTTTTTTAAGACAAAGGACCCCTAAGCTGAAAGAGACACCGAGTAGCCCCCCACACACACACACACACATTTATTTATACAACTAAACATATTAAACTGGACAGGATGGAGGAAAGTGAATGGTAACTATTTTATAATTAATATATAATATTTTAATGTTAAATATACATGTGAAAGGCACATTAAATCCCTAAACTTAACAGTATGGCCATACCATAGAGGCTACTTTAGTGAGCTTATCATCAATGTGTACATTAAATGTTGTTTTTTCTTTCACAAATAGGCCATTTTAACTATCTGATATTATGTTGGACTCATATTAATGGCTATTTTCAGACATTTAAATTTAAAAATATTAAAAAATATGAAATTTAAAAAAGTAATTTTTTTTAAACATAGTTTGGCGGCCCCCCTGCACTTACCCTGCTGACCCCTTTGGGGTCACGGACTCCCTGCTGAATATCTCCGGACTCTGGAAAAATGCCCATTACAGTTTTTCAGAGGCCAAAGTGTTCAACAGTTCAAAAGCCCAAATATTCAGTGTGAACAACAGAGTAAAACAGAGCCAAAGGCAACATATTCTCACATTAGAAACCTATTTGGATTATTTAAATAATAGTAGTGATGCACTGAAGACAAGACACCCGCTGTGAGAAAGAAAGATGAGATAATGTTACAGAAAGAAGCTTCTGAGATGTTAAAGCCGGTTAAAACACGAGATAAATGTCTTCACTAGTGTTTGTTCTTAATTTTGCCATTCAAAAAGTCTTTTTGAAACGTGATCTGTGTCATATAGAATCAAATAATCGGAACCATTTTATGTGCTGTTTCTCTGTAGATATTTTAGAAATCAGATTTGTGTGAAAGTAAGAAAGTAGTTCAGATTTCTGCTCGGGGGCCGAACTCTTCCTGAACTCCCTGCACCGCTGATTCTTCTGAGGTCAAAACTTAAAGTACAACTGAAATCAAATCTCTGCGGCAAAACAGATATCTGTTACGTCTGGGGATCTCTTTTGAAAGGAAAGCTGTTCTCAAAAGGGTGAAATGAATATTTCTGTGGCCATTCTAAGTGTGGCAGTGCACTACTTTGATTCACACTGAAATATCAACTATCATGGATTGTCATGAAGTTTTGTTTGTACATTTGTGCTCCTACTGACTTTTGGTGAAGGTGTGGAACCAGGACCTTGGGGGGGTGGGGGTGAGGGCATGCTCCATTTGGATGGCTATGCACTATTTTTTAAGCCATTTGATAATAGAAAGCCTAAAAATCTGCACATCATTTGGGGAAAAAACATGATAGATGTCAAGGAAAAGAATTATCCTGTAGAGCCAACATCAATAATAATAATAATAATAATAATAATAATAATAATAATAATAATACATTTTATCTGTAATGCACTTTACATTTAAACAAATCTCAAAGTGCTACAGGTAAGATCATAAAAGCAAGGTAAAAACATCAGTGTAAAATATCTATAAATAGTACATCCTGTTTTTTATACCTAATGTCCTCCAAACGTCTTCTTCATTCTGAAACCAGAACACAACAAATGTTAAAGATGACTCATTTTTTCTCCTGCCACCTAAAATCGCCTAATGTTTCTATTTTTAAATGACATAGCGTAGGCAGAATAGGATTTTGGCGTAAACAGCTTTACTCATCTTGAAAAGTATTTTATTTATTATACTAAATTGGAGTAGAGATTACAGAATCAATTGGCAATATTTCCCCAAGAACTGAACTGTTGCTCTATTTATAGCAGGTCCAGTCAAAATGTAAGTTATTTTAAAACCCTCAAAAATTCGGGGCGCCTCAATAAAATCAGCAGATGTTAATTTGCTAAACTAAGATGTTGAACATATTATGCCTGTTAAGCATCAGCATGTTGGCAGTGTCATTGTGAGCATGTTAGCATGCTGGCGTTCAGTTTAAAGCACTGCTGTGAAACAACACAGCACACATACACGTAGTTTTGGCAAAAAAGGGATTTATTGATTCTAACCTTCTGGCCAAGATAGGAAGCAATGAAAAAGTAAAGGAAAAAAAAGCCTGTTTTGATATCCTAAAGCCCAATATGATGTCTTCACATGTCTCGTTTCATATGAGACATGTGAAGATAATTTCAAAACCCAACGATATTCAGTTTACTATCTTTAAAATGAAAGAAATAATTTAATTATCCCGACTGGACAGAAACCACTGAAGTTATATTAAAGTCAGTCAGTCAGTTGACAGTACTCTCAGCCCAAGTACAGAAAGTGATTGACTTGAAACCCTCCACATTGGCATATTTATGAGTGAAATATTATCATAATACAAAGATGATGTCAATGTTATTCATAAGACAGATTTGATGTCGCCAGTTTGTCTTCAGTCTGGGAGTCTCCTCTGCCCGCTCTGTCCCCAGAGACATCCTGTGCCTTTTCACAAGGACAGGCGATGGCTCCATGGTTATCTTGTGGGAAAGCAACCAGTATAATATGATTTATGCAACCAGTTTTAACATTAATGAAGACGGTAGAATGCAACTCATAATTTTTCTAACAGAAAAGTACCCTTCTCTCATTAAAATTCAGACAAGACATAAGATAAGCCTTTATTCTCTCCTGTCGGAGAAATTCGTCTTGGGCAGTCAAGAAAACAAAAATGGTGATGCATCGCACATAAATATGCAATACACATACAGTAAACATGCATAAAGCATAATCATACTTTACCTCATCCAGTGCGTTCAATGACGATGTCCCAAGACCCCGCTACCCTCCCCCACAATCACAGAAGAGGAGAAGAGAACCCACTGCACCTCCTCCCCCTCCTATTGCACTTAATTATTCCCAGATTATATTTCCTATTAAACGATGCTGTGGTCAACAGCTTATATTTTGCACAATGCCCAAATGCACAATTGCGCAATGCTGTATCAAATAAAAACAAATTGCACCAGTGCCCTACCAGATATTGCACTTCCTACAACTATAATGATGAGTTCAACAGATATTAATTATGCTTTAGTCTATATACACGACGTCCCACTCCCGGCATTGTTTTGTTGCCGCCTGAAATTCCCCCGAATGTCCCTCATTTTTGCTGATTTGCGACCCCTTCCTGTTTCTTTTTGCAGCGGCACCGTGGCTCTGTCCGGCACTTAGCATCGCCCAAAACGATTGTGATTGGTTTTAAAGAAATGCCAATAAACCAGAGCACGTCTTTCTCCGATCCCAGAATGCTGTTTGGACTAGCCAGACCTTCTTCCGCAGCGCTGTGGAGGAAGGTCTGGACTACCTATGCCTAAACTCAACACCCACTCACCCACACACACACACACACACACACGCACACACACCTTATCTCCTATTATTAAGTAGTTCGATAGACAGCTCGTTGCTTGTCCTGTGACCCATTTGAGTCCCGGATGATTCAGCATTTCAGCTCCATTGCCTCTGCAAACCTTTCACCATTGTTTTATTGCAAACTTTATGGCCACAACGCCAGCTTGGATCCATTTCTGATGTTGACTTTGAGACATCCTGTACCTCTCCTGTTTTAGCTGCTCCTGAAAAAACAACTGTAAAATAAACTATTTTTGACAAACTGATAATGAAACCATCCACATTACTATGACTCTGATGTCTTGGGAGGAATTAAATCGGGCGGCATCACTGTCAGGTCTCCGTCTTCTTAAATAGCACCTTAACCCTTACCTGATCTCATTATTATGAGATAGAAAGTCAGAATTATGACTTACAGATGCCATTCTTACGAGATATGGTTTTCTCTCTTGGGTGAAAACAATGTGTATTTGTCCAAAAGAATCAAATCACATTTCTCCTTTTAAAAAATAATGGACGGGATTAATCAATCATCATAATAGCTGCAGATTAATCTTTTAACCAGTCGATTTGTTTCGTCTGGTTTCACGGCAGTTTGTTCGTTATTTTTCGTCAACTGCGACACGATTTTCTCTTTTATTTCGTGGTGGTCATCACAAAATGGGAACGTGATCAATTCTTGAACTGCCGTGCCTGCTTTGGGGGATCAGTCGCTGAGACATGATCCACGGTCTCTGGGGGGACGCAACAACGGGGAAAGGTAACGCCAAACGCCGGCGACAATAACAAGACGGGACGCCACACGCGGGACGCGCTACAACAACAGGACGACTGTGGTTGTGTGGAAACCAAGACGATTGTGATTGGTGGAAAGAAATGCCAATAAACCAGAGCATGTCTTTCTCCAATCCCAGAAGGCTGTGTGGGCTAGCCAGACCTTCCTGTTCACACGCAGGAGACGGCGACAACGGGACGGTTGGGAGGAGAAGAAGAACACAGGACTGCCTTTGACGCAAGCCCCCGGTCTCCGGGGTGAAGGTCCCGTGTTGTTTGATCCGTCCACCACCCCTACCAACCTCCTTACGCAGATTTTTGGCTTTTCAATACTACTCGCTACCGTAATCGTGCTGTCACCATGAAATATGCTTCCCATTAAAACACATTAGTTTAAAATTCGTGCTCACCACATAAAAAACCCCGAGAAAACCGTGTCCCTGTACACGAATCAATAGATTAAATAATTCACCGTGTCACGAACTGCCATGAGACTGGGCTGGAATGAAACAAAAATACAAACATACAAACATGAAAGCATGATTTATACAATATTGTAAACCCAAGCGCTTTCTAAAACAATCAAAAAACATTGAAATAAAAAAGAACAGAACATGAACTGATTGATAAAGTGACGTTTTGTGGTTTCAGTGTGAATTTATAACCAGTTTATTGAGGAGTTAAATGAAGACTTTAAGCACAGGGTTTAACATTTTGGCGTTGGCCTCTGCAAAATAAGGAAGAAATTCATTTGTGTAAATCATAAGATTCGTGTATAATTCATGTTTTTTTCAAGAATGTAATCCAATTACAAACATAATTTCCACAAACATGAAATAAGAGGTTTAAATGGAAGTGATTCTGATCAAATATGGAGTCGTAGTCTGTGACGTGTATTCTCTCCAAAGGTAACACAAACAGCACAGGAAACGCAACATTTTTAGAGGTGAAAACAGTCGTGTATCTTTTGTAATTTAAAGTGTCGAACCCCCACGAGATCCTGGCGTTACAGCGAAGGTCAACGGTGAGAAAAGGTTTCAGGATACAAGATGATGCCTTCATGAAGATTTACTGTCCACCGCTTTGGTCTGAAATATCTCAACCGCTACAGGACGGATGACTCATGTCCGAGGTGACTCAATTACAGACTATTGTGACTCGATAAGAAGGAGATTGTTGCATGAAACAAATGCATCATTTTTAACACACGGTATGTTGATTTCTGCTGCTGGGGGGTCATTCAAAAAAATTACAAAAGACTGACATTGATGACGTTGTGAAGTAGCGTGGGATCTTGGTAGTCGTCTGTTGAAGGTGCTCAATGAGTTCCTGTACGGTCACTTCTGTTGACGTTCCAAGTCCATTTGAAACAAAACAGAGCAAGCTCCCCCCCCCCCTAACTGACTAACTTTCACTAATCCACACCCCCTTCCCCAACCATCTTGTCTGTGATTGGCTGGAGTGGTTTGTTGTATTTTGGAGCGTAGGCTCTTTGACGTGTACGACCCCCGTGTTGTCTCCTGAGACCGGGCTTTTCCACAGTGTATTCGGGGGGGCGGGCAGCTAGCGGATCAAGGAGAGATCAAATTCAATTCAGTTTAATTCAATTTTATTTATATATAAATTTAATTTGAGACAAAAATAAAATTGTGTTGAAACCATGCAGGAACTCATAGTGCACCTTTTAGAGCTCTAGTGCTCTATTTTATATTAATAACTCCAGTAGACTAGGCCATTTGATTCACTTTACACATCATATGGATATTCTTTTCTCTAATACAGATACACCTGTGTCATTTAACACTCCTGTTGTCCAAATTTGACCCCTTTTAAAAAAATGTCTATATCTGAAATATGGGGTTCTTTTTAACCAAATTACCACAAAAAATGGATTGGATTCCTTACAACACTCTTTGCAAATACAATTGATCACTTTCATTCCTCTGATCTTAACTATTAGTCAAAATAATTAATAATTTCTGCTTTTTTAACTCATATTAGATATATTAGATATTATATTTCTATTTAAATGAGTTTTATTGAGCATAAATTCCAAAACGTAGTGTAAAACTAGTGGTAATAAAGTGGAGTTGGTGAAAACTAAAAGAATAAGTCTGAAAAATGGACAGAAATGTCAAATTTTGTTCGTTTTTGACCCGGGAGGACAATACCAGGGATAAGTCATTCATACAGACATTCAACAGTTCATTATAAAGTAGTCATGTCAAAACACTTAGATTTTTTTCTTTTTTTAATATGAATCCTCGTTGTTAATGTTTATAACGTCATGGGACATCAGCCAGAATGTTTTGTCCTTTCAACAGAAGTTTTATTTAATAAAACTGAATGAGGCAAGTTATGTAGAAAAGAACAGACACACACATGGGTGGAGAATCAGCTGCCGCCCCATGTGAAGGTGTGGAAAAGACTGACTGAGGAGGAGTGCAGTGTTTGAATAAGGAGCGATTCAGTGGATGTGATCCGAGCCTGTACGCAGCAGCGGTGATGCTTTGTTAATGGATGGTAATGGTATGCCTTGGAGATGCTTGTATTTCCTTTGAAGAGAAATCACAGGGTAGGTGTGATCCCAGTGTGCTAATTGGCTGTTCAGCAGTTGCAGCCCACTCACTCTAACTCTCCCCCGTTGGGGATCAATAAAGAGTATACATATACAATTATTTAAAAAAATAGCCGGCTTGCCTACTAGGAGGATCAGTTCTCAGTTCAGCATCATCTGTATCAGAGAGAAGAGTCACTTCATCCCATGTTTAAAGTGAATAGCATAGCACACATACAGGAGTTCCACAACTACATATCCTTTACAGCTGTTTTTTGTGTCTCCTTCAAAAACTGCTCTTGAGAAATGTTATGTTTATAGTTCCATTTTCCATGCGATTGACACCCATGCATTCAAACCGCTCAAAGTTTCAAATAAGATCAAGTACAAGTTTATTTTGATTTGCATGACGAGGCATCCCAAGCCACAATAGTCACCAGAGAATGTGCAGATACAGGCTGAACAGGCTGTGACCAAGTAGTTTCAACTCCATTTCATTGGTAAGTGATTTACTGCCACCAGGAGACAAGGTGAATATAAATTCCTGTGTTTCTATGTACTGCTGCTGTACAGCGCTGATCCACTTAAAGCTTTTTTTTAACACAACCCTGTTTAATTACGTGACACAGCTCCATAAACTAAACTTTAAGTATTAATCTTCATGAGAAAATGGAGGAATATCTGCTTTGGTTTTGTCATTTCAGCCTGCGATACGCTCCAGTGCAGCTAGAAAGGATTATATCTTGGGTGAAAAGGATCTGTGAACGCTTCAGATACTTCAGAATCTAAACTGTGTGTGAGAGGCTGATGCGTAGTCTTCTCTTTTATCCTGGGCATTTGTGCTGAATATTAATTGGCAAACCTTTTTCATGCAACAACATTTCATGGTTCCAGCTTCACGAATGTGAAGATTTGCTACTTTTCCTTATGTTTGCAGAACGTCATCACGTGTGGGGTTTTTGATATTAATAATTAGATGAATAAGATCATATTTAACACATAAACGCACAGGAAAGTAGAAAGTATGGAAAGAGTAGGGCTGCAACTACAATCATTTTCATTGTTGATCAATCTGTTTCTTATTTTCTTGGTTAATCCATTAGTTGTTTGGTATCTAAAATGTCATAAAATGGTAAAAAATGTGGATCAGTGTTTTCCAAAAGCCCAAGTTGACGTCCTCAAATGTCTTGTGTTGTCCACAACTCAAAGATATTCACTTCACTTCCGCAGAGGAGAGAAGAAACTAGAAGAAGAAACTAGAAAATATTCCCATTTCACAAGCTGCAATCAAAGAATTTTGACACAAACTGATAAATCGATTTTTAAAATAGTTAATAATAATAATAATAATAATACATTTATTTATAGAGCACTTTCCATCAAAGTGCTTTACAGCAAAAATACAGATTAAATACAAACAGTACAAAAAATTAAAATTAAAATCGAGACAGTAAAAATAAATAACACTATACAAATAGATCAAGGGTAAATGAGCATTTAGGACTCATACGCAGCAGTGAATAAATAAGTCTTGAGCTTCGATTTAAAGACCCCAATTGAACATGCCAGTCTAATATCCACTGGAAGACTGTTCCATAACTTTGGGGCGCGAAACGAAAAGGCTCGCTCACCAACTGTTTTTTTCCTGACCTTTGGTACAGTCAGCAGTCCTGACCCGTGAGAGCACAGCACCCGAGAAGGCACATAAGAGGTTAACAGATCAGACAGATATACCGGTGCAAGGCCATTCACTATTTTATACGTTAAGAGCAAAACTTTGAAATCAGCTCTAGCCTGGACAGGGAGCCAGTGAAGTGAGGCCAACACCGGAGTTATATGTATGTATTTAGATGATCCAGTAAGAAGACGTGCTGCAGCATTCTGGACCATCTGTAGACCTCGCAGACTTTTCTTAGGCAGCCCCGAGAACAGAACATTACAATAATCCAGTCTCGATGTAACAAAGGCATGAATAAGGTTGATGATTAATGATTGATGATAAGGTTGATAAAGTTGATGATTAATTTAATAGACAACCAAACCCATTAATTGATTAATCTTTGCACCTCTAGTAAAAAGAATAAGTAAAGGAACTGTAGCGTATTATCAGACAAACAAGGTTTCAGTGCTAATCTCAGCCTACATCTACACTGCTATGTCTTTTGCTGCTTTTACGCCTCTCGTCCACACTGCTACGGCGTTTCGGAGACATTTGGGAAACACTGCCCCCAATGTTTGGGTTTGAAAACTCTGAGGTTGCGTTGTAGTCCGGACGGGCACAAACGGAGAGCTTTGGAGACGACGACGCACGTCTTATCGGTAAATTAGCTTACACACCTTTCAGTAACAGTTCCACCTCGTCTTCGCTCCAAGATAATAAATCCTTGCTTACTTTTCACCATTACCGTTCTTTCTCTAATATACTTTCTGAATTCTTAGGTTATACACCCATGATTTCCAATTGCAGAGTAACGTCAGACTATCTGCTTCCTGTTCACACACATGCCCAGTGTGTGTGAATGGTCACGTGATGTGTGTTGTCAGGCGTGTTAATATGGACGGAGATTAGTTCTGCTGCTGGAGCTAAAGCTCTCGTGTGGACGGAGATTGTTTTTTTTTGTCTCAAAACGGCGCTTAAAAATGAAAATATAGTAGTGTAGATGTATCCTCAGTAAAGAATAAGAAGACAGTAGTAGTGGTAGTGGTGGTGGTGGTGGTGGTGGTAGTAGTATCAAGAAAATAAGTGGCTTTAGAGAAACAACTGCAGAACGCTGAGTCCTGAGTGGCCACTTAAAACCTGAGTGGATGTAGCTGTTGTCCTCGGATCCAGAGGGAGATTTTTGCAGAGTTCAAGTCCACAAGCGCAAGTCCACTTCCATTTTTAATTTATCTGGGTCGATGGGAAAGGAAGAAGCTGAATATCCGGGACGTATTTCAGCCGCAGATCAACTACAAAGCCAAAGACAAATCCATGAAAAGATTTCCAGACAAGCAAAAGGATCTTAAATTGGATTCTGAAACTCACTGCAGTGAAGAAGAGGGATGAAAATGATTGTCTCTGCTTCAGTTACAGATAGCATGAAGGGTCATGAACCGCACTCAAAACCCAGAAATGTTAAATCTGCTACATCTGCAACAAAGCTGCTCTCATCCAAAATGTAGTCTCAATTTGACACCATCCTAATGTATGTTTTGGCCAACCAACAGTCCAAACCTCAACATTATTACTAACATTATTAACATTATTAACATTATTAAAAGGAAAAGCAGAAGATCTTCACATTTTTGAGACTGGAACCAGAATATGTTTTTGAATGAGAAATGACTATAGATCATCATTGTAGTTTTGTTAAAATTCAGATATTAAACCACTGGTGGAGTGTGTCACCAGTTACAGTCGTAGGGGGCCATTGCGAGTCTTTGGGAGTCTTTTGGAGTTGTAGGGGGTCATTGGGAGTCTTTTGAAGTTGTATGGGGTCGTTGGGAGTTGTAGAGGGTCATTGGGAGTCTTTACAATTCTTTTGAAGCCGTAGGGGGTCATTGGGAGTCGCAGAGGGTCATTGGGAGTCGTAGGGGGCCATTGGGAGTCGTAGGGGGCCATTGACAGTCTTTGGGAGTTTTTTGGAGTTGTAGGGGGTCATTGGGAATCTTTCGGAGTCGTAGGGGGCAATTGGGAGTTGTAGGGGGCCATTGGGAGTCGTTTGGGGCCGTTGAGAGTCGTAGGGAGTTGATAGGAGTTGTAGGGGGTCGTAGGGGGTCATAGAGAGGCAAAACATCTTCAAGCATTCGTAGTGTGCCAAACAATCTTGCTTTGTAAAGTAACTAAAGTTATGTAGAAAGGCTCATGTGAAGAAAAGACTCAAGTAAGTACCTGAAATTTGGAAATAAAAACCGAACTTTGGGAAATGAAGTTGGGTACCACTGCAGCTACAGGCCTTAATGTTTGGGGCTGATAAAGTTACAACAGCAACAGCTTCTAAAAATAAACACTGCTGCTAAAAATGCTAAACAGATGTAAAGCCATTGCCAACATTCATTGTGTCTGAGGTCTGAACGTGCCTAAATAGCACTACAGTATAACAGCAGTACAATAAAAACACAGTACTATGAAACAGCGGTACAATGAAACAGAGCAAAAAAACGATTGTCCAATCCAAACCAATCTTCATTTAAATAATCCAATATGGATTCTTTAAATTCTGAGATCGATCTTTTAAGAGGCTCTGTTTTAAAGCTGTAGTGAAGAAATTGGTATCATATGAAACTAGACGATCTAAGGAATCCATGTTATGCTGAAGTACTCTCCAAAGTTAGGCACCATTTTGCCGAGGGGAAAACAGCATTGCCATTTTCACAGATCAGATAAATGGCTTTAGGTATGTCGTCTCTGCATCACATCAAAGAAAGTGCTTTTTTTCTATCTCTGTAACTGCTTGGGGTCAATTCTTAACAACAACATTACTATTTTTTAATAATGAAGAAGGTTATAATGTTCTTTGTACAATTTACAGCTTTAGTTCTCTTTCATATTCAAGATAAATGTATATGATAACATAAATATGCCAAATCCAATTGATGTTGAATCAAATCCAATTGAAACAGGACCTTGTGGGATAAATTGAGGAAGACATTGGCGACACCCAGCCCTACACAAAACAGAATTACTAGAAACAGCTCTTCCGTGAATCAGGGCAGTAGGTGCCAGGCTGGATTTCTAAAAATAGATTGAGACAAATCCTTGAGTTAAGCTGTAGAACTATGTGAGCACGGTTTCACTCGTTTTATCCCAACAAGTCAAACTGATCATATTAGGACAGATGAATAAATCCCTGGCCAACAATTTAACCCCTTCAGGTCAGGTCAAAAATAAGTCATTAAAAGTATGAACACAGTAATAATGTAAAAAAAAAAAATGTATCCAGTCAGAATTGAATTATTTCTTACTAGAAGTTAGTGTGAAACAGTGAAAACTATTTTATAAATTCAATGAGATTCAAATTACAAATTAGCAACAAAGATGAGATACCATAAAGACAAGTTAGCTGTTGTAAAAACAGCACCTGGTTCTTTGAAATTGTGTTCATATACAATTATTCTTGCATTGCCAGACCTTCCTCCACAGCGCTACGGAGGGAGGTCTGGTGAGTTCACACAGTATTCCTGGATGGGAGAAAAACGTGCTCTGGTTTATCGGCATTTCTTTAACCCTTTGAAACCTAAGGTCATTTTTACAGTTCATTGTCCGTCTGGATTTATTTTATAAAAAAGCTTGTAAAACATCAACCCTGTGTCTACAGTCAAGATATGAACATTGTTTTTTCAGGACAAACTGGGCTATTAGAATATTTGTGCTGCAGTGAGGTCACTTGAAGGTTAAAAATGGTTGTAGGACCTTAAACCAATCACAATCGTCTTGGGGGGAGCTAAGTACCGGACGGAGCAAAATAGCCTCGGGAAGCAACTTGTTCTGTGCAACAGAAAACTCAGATTGGACAGATAGTCTAGCTAGCTGTCTGGATTTACCCTGCAGAGATCTGAGGACCAGGTAACCATAGTCCTCAGATTGGACAGATAGTCTAGCTAGCTGTCTGGATTTACCCTGCAGAGATCTGAGGACCAGGTAACCATAGTCCTCAGAAATCCACCAGAGGTTAGAACGGCAACACAAAGAAAGAGGAAGGGGACGGACATCTGGTGGCAGCATCAAAGTAATCCCGGAAGTGGAACATCGTGGATCTAGACTGACATCCTAACTAATTTCCCATTCATTGTATGTGAGCAGCCGGGCAATGGATTCTGCTACCATGGCGACGACTTTCGAGAAGCGGGGTGAGTTACCCGCTCCTCATCTGCATGAAGTTAAATCCAGGCTACTTTACGCAAATCAGGGACATCCAGCTTGACTCGTCGCCTCTTGAAAACTCACGAAAATCTTTTAAACAAACCGTTGTCGATATAAAAGACAGATTTAGCATTTGCAGCTTATTTCTCGCATATAATGTTTTCAGAAAGACATTTCGGTGAACGATCTTTGCAACATAAGAGACTGTTTCCAAACAAGCCGCCATATTGGTCTGTTTTGAAATTCGGGAGCAGACAGCCCCACGTGAAGCATTCGTCCAATGAGGTGCAGCCATTGCGGTTTTCGGGGGGTGGAGCCTGTTTTCTTTCCTTGTCAGTGGTCAGTGAAGAGAAACTGAACTGCTAGTGGTGACATTTAATTTGTTTTCTAATATAAAATATTGGGTCTTCTAATAAAATATCTGCTTGTAATGACTACAACATTATTAAACTTGTTTTACGGTTGTGTTCAGGCACTGACAACATGTACTTAATACAGAAAAAGACGCTTGAAACAGGTTCTTTAAGATTTAATTGAAACCACAATTTTTCTGAAAGCAGCATGTTGGTGATTTCTTTTACTGTTTGATTGTTTCCCCCTGTCTCCAGTCTCTGTGCTAAGATAAGCTAACTGGCTGCTGGCTGTAGCTATATTCAACAGACACATATGGAAGTTAGTAGGGCAATTGTGCAGCTTCTATTTATATTCACAAAAGTGCTTGTTTTTTTTAACTAAACAATAATTTTAGCATTGTAAATTGGGTTGTTTTTCCTCTTTTCCAACCATCACAACTTTAGTTTGGATTGAAATAAAAACATAGTTTACCAATTTACACGTGAAAATATGTTGGCTCTGTACGCGCTAAAAGTATTGCTTTTTTAAATGGAGTCTGGTGTGTTTAGTTTTAGCAACCTCCGAGCTGTTTCTGGCAATATATGAATGGATCCTTTCCATAATGGGGTGGCAGTATCTCAGTCCATAGGGAGAATTTTACTACCAAAGTATGGTGGTGGACTGGTAGCAGAGGTGACAGTTCACCTCCTGGGCACTGCCAAGGGGCTCTTGAGCAAGGCACCAAACCCCCAATTGCTCAAGACACTTTTCCATGGGCAGCCCCCCCCACACACACTCTGACATCTCTCCATTTAGTGCATGTACTGTACTGTAGGTGCTGAGCATGTGTGTGTAATTAAGGCCTGTGTGTAATGTGTGTAATTACACCAGAGTGTAAATTGAAATTTCCCTTGTGGGACTAATAAAGGATTATTATTATAATGTTGTCAGGCACTTATAATAATAATCTGAGTCTTTCAGTGGCAAAAAAAGCACTATTAGTGGACCAAATTGACGATGCACATTTGACCCCCGATAAGACCCAATCAGGCGGAGACATATTGGCGTTGGTGTCGTTGTTGCCTTCATTTGCCGCCGTTGAGATTGCACCACAACCCTGCAGATTCCAACCCAAAACTGTGTTGTTTTTTAAATTTCGCCGGTTTAGCGGCTCTGAAGCCAGAGCAGGGGGAATGAGAGGTATAAAAAAAGCAGAAGATATGGTTTTTATTTATTTTTTTGTATTTCGTAAATGTAGTCTTATGATCAAACAAAGTCAGAAAGCACTTGTCTTGCGAATCATACTACTGATCCTCGGTATGTCTGATGCTCTCTGAAATGATTACAGCATGTTGTCAACCATACGCAGGGCGGGGATGACAGACGTCCAGGGGGCGTTGTCCAGACCGCTCAGCCCCTGATTTGTGACAGGTGCCCGTGGCGCTGCACGACCTCCTCTGGGTGCGTGACTCAGCCTGGCATATCTCTCTCAATGTTGCTGCACGCCGTGCCCCACCCGGAAACCCCTCCACCATTTGTGGCCAAGTTTGACTTTCCCTTAATGTTCCCCAGAGGGAGGCTCGTCGATTCTCATACGTATGCTTGTGTGTGTTTAAGAGGATGCATGTTTAACCGTCTGGCTGTGAGTTGTTGAGTGTTGCGCCAGCCAGAGTAGCTGGAGGGAGGAGGGGGTTGTGGTTTTATTTAGAGTAGTGCTCACGGTCAGTGGGGTGGCAAAAAATCCTCGACACCGGTGTACTTTTCTTTCACTCACAAATAATGCAATACATCTTTTTGTTGAATGAGCTGGAGCACGACGCAGCATTTGATAAATATTAATTTGTGTGTGTGTGTGTGTGTGTGTGTGTGTGTGTGTACGTGAGGAACATCAAAGACAGAAGAGACAGAGACTGTTTGTGTGCTCCTGCGGTAAATTGGACACGGAAAGTAGATTACTCTCCTCTCTTTAGACTGCGCAGTCCTCTGCAAACCCTCGAGGTGTCTCGCGTGGCAGAACCAGAGAGAAGTGAGCCAGAACACACACCCAGTGTGAAAACTGGCATCGATTTTCCCCCTTCAGTTTGGAATATAGCTGCAATGTCCCAGGAGTCGCTCCAGTTTCCAGTTTGGATGAATTTAACAAGTTTTGCTTTTAAATGAAAATGAGGTGGCAGGAAACTTTTGCCATGTTTTCAGAACGCAAGTACAGAACTGTCCACCTGAATACTCACGATTGTTACAGAGTGTTGAGGAGGTGTGGAAAGTTGCAGTAATATGCCAGTTGTCTGCCTCATCTCAGAAACATTCAGGAGTTATGAGTTATTATTAGTGAATAGATTTGTTTGTGCAAGATGTCACTACCCGATGTGAGTCACGCATGCTCAGATGTAAACTGTTTACGGCGTAACGTGTCGTACTGAAATTTGTCAAATCCATAAAGTAGTCAACTTTTCTCATTACAAACAATAATAGAAGATGGAAATCATTTCAAAAATGTTGCTAACGTTAGCTCAAAACGCCATTCAACTGACAGCCTTTGTTGTGTTTGATTGCTAGCTTGTAGCTAAGCTAGCAGTCATTTCAAAAACGTCTTAGCTATCTATGATAGTTTGGTTGCTAACGTTAGCTCAAAACAATATTCAACTGACAGCCTTTGTTGTGTTTGATGCTAACTTGTAGCCAGCAGTGAACCAACTTCGTTAAGTAGGTCCATTTTTGCTGTATTGATATTACAGAAGTCTCTCGTTAGCATCTTGTATGCTATAACAAATTGACTCACATCTGCACTCATCTTATATCGTGTAGTAACAGAAGAGACCGACTTACGCCTAGATTCATTAATTTTTAACTGAATGAATGGAAGCTTTATTGCCCCTAGGTTAATTTGCTTTGTTTTTTATTTAAAGATAATTATCTGGGCATTTTAAGCCTTTATTTATAGGCCAGCTGAAGACATGAAAGGGGAGAGGGAGAGAGAGAAAGAGAGGTGGATTGACATACAGCAAAGAACGGAGTCAAACCCACGTATATGGGCGCGAGCTCTACCAGGTGAGCTACCCAGGTGCCCCGGGAATTTGCTTTGTACAGTATCACATTATCACATGCTCACTGTATTGGAAGAGGTGTAAGTATTCAAGTCCTTTACTTAAGAAAATAGTACTTCTACCCCACTGTAAAAATACTTTATTGAAAGTACAAGGTCTGCATTGGAAATGTGACTTGTGTCTGGTTGTCCGGAGAATGGCAACCACAAGTGACACTGCACCTCAGTACAGAACATTTCACAGAGTTTCTCAATCTGTGTTCTTCTATGGACTTGTGGTCTTGTGTTCTTGTGGTCTTGTGGTCTTGTGTTCTTGTGGTCTTGTGGTCTTGTGTTCTTGTGTTCTTGTGAAACGTCATGTTCGGTCACCAAAGTACTGACCCAATACAAAAGTTAGCATTTCGCCAAGAACAGTTAAAATTCCCGGATGTGTTCTCGACGCCCATCTCACCGAGGATACATCGGATGGTAACTTGTGTGAACTTGGCAGGGCCGGTATCCCAGAATTCAATTCAGGTGTAAAGCGCGGATGGTTTCCGGTACACAAATACAACAGAAGTGGAAAGTTTTTCACAATTTACGTCTATTATTAAATCAATAATTTAATTTTTAAGACGTTTTAAGGTGAGAAACCAACTGTAGATTTTGAATATAGGCAGTTTAACGAAAATTGACGGTGAATTAAAAAAGCCTTCGGAGTTGGAAAGCTCCACAATCCCCGGCGGGCGAGCTTGCCACGCCTCTCGCGAGCCGGTCAGCCAGTCAGCTCACAGACCCCCCCTGCCCCGCATTTAGACAGACCACTGCAGCAGCGACAATGGCAGAGATAAGCCAGGTTCACAACTGTAAGATATTTAAAACAATTTTGACCGCTGTTATTCTGTATTTCGTTCATTACATTCGGCGTTTTGTTCGGTGTATTGTTGTAATTGTTTTTATTGGGGGACAACTGAGGAAACCAGGACCAGCGCCCTCTGTGCTGGGGGTGTTGGACCAGCCCCCCCTGTGCTGGGGGTGTTGGACCAGCCCCCCCTGTGCTGGGGGTGTCGGACCAGCCCCCCCTGTGCTGGGGGTGTCGGACCAGCCCCCCCTGTGCTGGGGGTGTCGGACCAGCCCCCCCTGTGCTGGGGGTGTCGGACCAGCCCCCCCTGTGCTGGGGGTGTTGCGCAATAACAGAACGCTTCGTCTCAAAAACTCTCAACAGCGTTTTGTGTGCTTCTGAACTTGCAAGTTCATTCTTCCAGGTACAACCAGCAAGAACTCCCCAAGAACACAAGTCCGTTCTTTGCTTACTTGGCATTGAGAAACGCCCAGAGTTTCTCAGCGTCCATGAACAATGGCTGACCTGCATATAACAAGTAAACGCATCATGTTACAGCTTGGTTTTTCTCTAAAACACCTCTTTTAGAGCCAACATGGTTCTTCTCTTCTCTGCTGATCCTGCTTTTACTCAGAATGCACAGAGGAGGAATATGCTTCATAGCTGCATGATCCATTGTGAAGCGCTAAGTAAGTGTGACTAATTTTGGGTCAGCATATTTGCTCATGTAGGGCGTACAATTACAGCAGCATTTTCCCTCTGTTTTGCATTTCTTCAGCCACAGAGAACCCTCTCACCGTTGTTGCTGAGCTGCGTGTTTGCATAGCCTGTAGTATTTGGAAATCAAATGAAAAGAGGATCATTTATTCAGATTCAGAATAATTTATGGTCATTCAAGCATGTTTAAAACATGAAGCAACCACATTTGTTAGCATTTAGCATCTTCTACAATAACATTTTAAGTGTTTTAGCTAATATAAAATAATAAATAAAATCTTAAACCTTTAATAAATAGAAACCTGTGATTAAAAGAATCACACAGTGTCCATAACAGTGTCCGCGGCGCTGCAAGATGTCGTAGTATCAAGAGTAGCCTCGCATTGCCAGATCTTCCTCCTCCGCGCTGTGGAGGAAGGTCTGGCTAGTTCACACGGCAGATGGGAGGAGAACATGGGCGGTGCTAAACGCCGGACAGAGCCATGGTGCCACTGCAAAATATCCTTGGTACAAAATAACCTTTGTACGTTCAAAGGTTGTTTTAGTTGTGCAACAGAAAACTCAGATTGTACTTAACATAGATTTTGTAACCCACCCACAATCTTTTCCTTTTTCAGATACAGTATTAGGGGACCACTACGGTCTATATAAAAGATACTTCAGATACAGTATTAGGGGACTACTAAGGTCTATATAAAAGAGACTTCAGATACAGTATTAGGGGACCACTAAGGTCTATATAAAAGAGACTTCAGATACAGTATTAGGGGACCACTAAGGTCTATATAAAAGAGACTTCAGATACAGTATTAGGGGACCACTAAGGTCTATATAAAAGAGACAAGGGAGACACTTTGTTTCTCCGCCCCCGGAGCCAGTACATGCACCGGACAGAACCCCCGTCACTCTCTCCCCCTCGCCCTAACACACACACACACACACACACACACACACACACACACACACACACACACACACACACACACACACACACACACACACGCATATTGTGTGTTCCATCCACATGTAGGCTTACCTAGAGCTCCTGTTTCCACATGGAGGCCTGTGGCTGTTCTAACACCCATTCAGAAACAACAATGGCCAGTCACTGAGCAAAGATTAAGATATATACAGATATATACAGATACAGATACAGATATATATGCGGCGTTCAATGAAATCTGCTGTGAGCTTTCTAAAGATGCTCACAGACAAGCCTGTATGCCGTTAATATAACCTCTGGCAAATCACCAGTTTGGCAGCAGTCACTAAATTGGATTCAGCAGATATTTTAGGGACCTTGAGATTGTGACCGTTGCAAACGGCGTTTTACGATGCTGTCAGAGGCTTGTTCCCCCCCCCCCGCAACCTGCGAGAAGACTGCAGGAGAATGTTAATAAAGTTATGCAGTCTGAGTGAGCTCCTGTGACAAAACGCAGACGCACAGAATGAATCTCACTTTATACGTGCATGTTATGTACAGTATGAATGTTCGCAGTAAATGTAGCACCCGGTAACTTTAATGAAGTGAGAGAAAAAGAGATTTTTCCAACAAATATACAGGAACTGGCTTCTGTCCCAACTTAACCACACAAATACTGGCCGCCTAGAGAAAGTCAGCATTGTGTATCAACGCTTAAAGGAATAGTTCCACATTTATGGAAGTATGACTATTCACTTTGTTGTTTAGAATGAGATGAAAAGATTGAGCGTTAAGAATGGAGTTGGACTATGAGGTTGTTAGCCTAGCTTAGCATAAAGAGTGGAAGCAGGGGGGAACAGCTAGCCTGCCTCGCTCAAAGTGATAAAAATCCACCGAAAGCTCACTACTTAATGCGTTCTATCTTGTGTGTTTAACCTGTACAGAAACATAAATAAAAAATTATTTTCAAGCTGTGAAAAAAATGTCTTTTAATATTCAAAAAGAAAAAGTTAAATTAACCTAAAGTATGTCACTTTAATGTCTACTGAAGAGCTCAAAACATCAGATCCGTGTGGAGCGGTGAGGAGACTCACATTAATACATGAAACTAACAGAAATGTCATACATCTCTCATCTTTCCACCTGGTTTTCATTCGTTTGAGGTTTGACTGGAGCTCTTTTATTGACATCATCTCGCGTCATCCCTCGTCTTCGTTAATGATTTAAAGGCCCCTCACTGTGGTACAGTGGTGGAAAGAAACGCACATAATCATATTCTGTAGCCAATTTCCTGGAAATTCTTTTAAAATTCATCCTCGATTTGGATGGATTTCGTGTCTCTGTACAAGACTTCACAGATCTGTGCACAGTAGCTGTTAGCCAGGAAATAGTTCCAGCGCGTAACAACCCCTGAAACCACAAATGGTTGTTTTTGCATTTCAGTTTCATGCTCGGATTGAACAAGCAGGCTATAAAACCTGATTCGGGTTGGTTTGTGGATGTGTGAGGGGTATGAGGGTCATTAACAGACATCGCACCTTATTTACCACTGCCTGTTTCTGCTGTGTGCAATTATTCTGAAATTCAAATAAAAAGAGCTGTGAAAAAAAACGAGCTAAAACATGTTAATTGCGGCGCTTTAGAGATGTCGGGTTGACAGAACCAGGTGAGCTGCTTTCCATTGTCAAATATTTACTTCTCACTCATATTCAAACCCCAGAGGAACACAAGCTTTGCATTCTGCATCTGCTGCAAACAACTGACAGCAATACTTATAATCATGGGCAATGCGGGTGGGGGGGTGGGGACCCGGGACCGGGACTGTTCCCTGTTCCCTGTGTACCTTTCAGTTCCAGTCGTTATGCTAAGCTAAGATAACTGCGTCCTGACTCCAGCTTCTAGACTTTAGCTTGAATAACATTTTAAATGCAGGACTTTTACTTGAGTTTTGAGTTTACTTGACTTTACTTTCGGCAAAGAAAGGAATAAGTAGAGTAGGTGACCTCTTTAAAAAGGGATTATAAAGACGTGATGAAATGACATTTCAAGGAAACATGTTTTTTTTAAATATTTTATAAGTGAGGAACTTAATTCCTTCAATGCAGAGCCAATCAGTTGGGATTCCTCTCATCCTTAGAAGATATTAGAACAAACATATGCAATGAGAGGGGTTTGACTTCATCAATATATAACTGGCTCGCCAACTAGACTTGAGAGATGAAGGGCGGACTTAAATAAGGACATTTCAAAAAAGGATTAGAAGAAAACTTGTGACGCATCACAGGAAGAAACAGCAAACTCTAATTTAAAGCTACTCCAGTATAATTGGCTGATACATATACAACTCCTGAATCAATTTGACAGTAATGTACCTGACCTTTGTTTTAAATGCAATGGGGTGAACATGTATGCACTGTGTCTGGGAGTCTGAGAGCTGATCAGTTCATCTTGACCCCGAGGATATGTTCACACTTGGCGTCTTTTTTGACAAAAAAAAAGCTGTTTAGGGCGCTTTTGCTGTAAAAAAAAAATAAATAAATAAAAAATTATCTGGCAGCGTTTTGGTCCCAAAAAGTAGCCGAGAGCGTCTTTTTATTGCTATAACAACAGCTACGGTATCCTAGCTAGAGCGCTATGTGGAGCGGTGCCAACGTTAGATACGAGAGAGAGAGAGAGAGAGAGAGAGAGATGCTAACGTTAGATAAAACAAAGCGAGTTCCCTGTACAGGCTTAAGGAGGATAAGCGAGCATCCGGAAAGCGTACCTCCTGTGGGGAGATTCTGAGGCTAACAATCCATCACCTGTCATTCATTTTGGTGTCCCTTTGACAGCGAATAACTTTACATGTGAAGCGTTTAAAGACTCTATTTGTCCGTTGTTTATTTCTAAAGAAACACAACACTGTATAAAAGGCTCCGTTACCTTGTGTCTCACGTTATGGCTCCGTAGAAGATGTCTTTGTAAAAATAGGCTAACAATTGTGTCATAACCATGCAAATCTCTGTTGCACAGTAGATAAATTACTGTATAGTCAGGAGAAGCTCGCAGGCAATTGGGCGGGGGGGGCATGGAGGCAGGGAGAAGCTCATAGAGTCCATGGAAGCATTGGATGGATTGGAAGTACTTTGGTATGTGGCAAGATTCAGAGATTTTCTTGGCACAGCTACCAGAAGACAGCTTTCAGACAGGCTGCTCACGTCACATCTACGTCATCGAGCTCAGTTGGAGGCTGCGCAGCAGTCCATTCCTTATACTGTCTATGGCTACTCCACTTGTCGTTGGTCAGCTGTCAAAAAGCGCTTGATGTATGGGCGTTTTTTACAGAAACTTTCAACTTTTCTCAACTTCGAAAAGACGCTCCGAGCTGCAAAAAAGAAGTCGGCGGTGGTATCTAAAAAAACACTCAGGATTTTTTGAAAACACAGATTAATCCGTAGGATTATGATGTAAAACAGACGCTGGCGGCTTCAGAAAAGACACCAAGTGTGAACATAGCCTAAGATGATTTTGCTGCACCTGTATCCAACAAATCCGAAACCCCAAGAATATAAATGTATTGATTTTGCTATACTACAGGCAAAAAGGACTCTTCTCTGGATTAAAATGGAGGCACATACACTTGGTGCTTGGATGAAGAATATGGCGCAATTTATGTCCATGGAGAGCCGGTCATACACTATTTACTGAGAGGGCATATGAGGAAATCTGAAGGGCATTTGACCAGTTTGTAAAAGAAGAAGACATAGGGGAGCTGCTACTGTCATATCATTTGCTCTTTGTTTTTTAATTGTTGCAGTAGGACAGTTTGAGAGAAAAATTGTATGTGCTTTAAAACCCCCAAAAAACAACAAATTTTAATAAGATTAAAGTGCGATTGGTGCGATTCGGGGGTGAAGTTGCAACATTGTTGAATCTTTTATTTGGTCCGGTTTGCGTTCACACTGCGCTTTATCAAACGCACCAAACATTGTGAACAAAGGTCACACGGTGGAAACGGTCACTGGTCTGTTGGACAGAAGATCTGAGACACGTCCTGGTCTCAGAGATAATGGAGCAACACCAAATTTATCTCAATCAGGAGAGACATGTTTGCAGATATGCCAATGAGGTTTATTGGACAGCTCAATAAAATGTACAAAGTCTTTTGGCGATTAGACTCCATCGCTATATATCCATCTATATATCGGGGTAGAGAACCATCAGATCCCCCCCCGATGGAATCTAGACACCGGTGGTGTCGACAAAGGAGCCCGAAGACCAGACCGAAGGAGTCAGCTGGAGTGAATGACTGGAAGTCGAGGTGGAGGGTTGTACTCTTTGCCGGCAATGACAGCTGATAGCAAAGGGAGAAACAGATTTTTAAAAGCAGGGTTGCGACTCTGTGATTGGCCTTTGCAATTTGTGTACGATTCTGATTGGTTAAGCAGGAAGGTGACCGCCTCCAACAGCTGATTCCATTTAGGAAGAGAGCGTTGATTAAATTAAGACTTCCTGAAAGAATTTACGCTGAGCTAAATGTAAATCAGGAGAGACTAGTTGCAGATATGGTATATACAGCAAAAAAGTCCATTTATTAGGATTAAAGCTGAATGGATTTATGAGTGCACTGATTAAAAGTTTTCCTGAAAGGATTTACGCTGAGCTACATAACACGCTGGGTCTTCTGGTTCCGCTTTAGTGTTTCTAATTGAAGAAGAAGAAGAAGAAGAACAATGTGAGCAACTCACAGACAGCGAGTGAAGGGGAGAGAGAGAGATGATGATGTCACACAGACGATGAGATCATAGGTTAGGGATCTGAAAGTTATCATCCTTTTTTAAAGAGCTTCCCCACCGCCCCAAACGGACCGGACTGTCGGAAACAAAAGCTCCAGGGTTCGGTTACAACGGACCAAACTGCTCGGCTGTGAAAGCAACCTCAAAAAGATCGAAGTTGTCGCCTTGATCTCACAAACAAAGCAGATAAGCACATGTTGCTTCATATGTATGGGACTGGTGGCCTATAGGTTAAAGAAGCAAGCTTGTGACCGGGAGGTCGCCGGTTCAATCACCAGACCGGTGGTGGGGAATGTGAAAGAGCAGCACTTGTCCCTCATTAATGGAAATGTGTGAATGTGTCAGGTCGTCGTTGCAAATCTCAATCGACCTACCTGGATGAATAAAGGTTGAAAAAAAGCACTGTAGCAAATGAAAACAACACTAATCCTTTGAAAGGATATGATCTAACCTATGATCTCGTCGTCTGTGTGACATCATCCTCGCTCACAGTGTTTGGCTTCTTCTAACCCAACACTGCTATTATAACTTAACATCTGTGATGATACAGAGCGCGGGTATTAATCCATATAATTTGCTTCAGCTGTTAAACTCCGTCCCTCCGGCAAAACTGACAACAAACGATGCCAAACAAACTAATAAATGAACATTTCACTGTTAAAAACCCAAAGAAGATTATCACCAGGCTGCTTAACCCTTGTGTTGTCTTCCATTGGACCATGCACTTGTCGTCCTTGTGGGCCAAAACTAAAAAAATCCACACTTTTCTAATGTTTTTGTCCTGTTTTGTGACACTTTTGGCGCTTTTTTGTTGTTAAGGTTTTTGTTGTTGTTGTTGGGTTGTTAGCCGTTTTCCACTTCTTTTCACTACCATGTGTAAACACCACTAACACCAACTTATTACTAGTTTTACACTTATTTTTGAAATTCATGGTCAATGAACCTCATTTATAGGAAATTATACCTAATCCTGGAGATAAAAATGCAGAAATTATGAATTATTTGGACTTATATTAAAGGAATGATAATCACAGACTGGTATATATCAATGTTTAGTCGAGATACTGTTCCGAAATGTTTAAAATCCTTTTAAAAAAATTAGTTTATATAAGTTTCTCATATAGACATTTATAGTCCAAAACTGGTCAAATTTGACCCAAAGGCAACACAAGGGTTAATGTGATAATTTTCATAAAGTGGTTTAACAGTGCGAGAAAGAATGAATTTGAAGCTCACACTGCGTGAGCCCCCTGGTCTTATAGGGTGGTGTGTTCAGGTACATTCTGGGCGTATCGCTATCTTTAGGCAGCGGGAAGTGATCGCGCCATTAACCACCAAAAACCTCTAAAGTCAATAACGCAGCATTTCATTGTTATTAAACAAATGGTAATAGTAATGGTAGGATATGATGGGAAATTGCATGTTTTTGGAATTGAATAACGTAACATTTTCTTGAAGAAACCCCCTGAAAATATGTGCATATTTTGCATTGCGCTTGGTTTTTTAAATGTGTGCTCTCTGAACAAAGTAACTTTATTGCTTTGACTATAATCCATTCAAATTATTTGTGAGCATGAACCCAGAGGAAAGTTGTCCAGTCATGCAGCATTGTGTAAATTTGATCGGAATAAAAAGGAAAGACTTCTGGGAGCTGTGAATATATAATAAATATGTGAGATTTTTTTATGCCGGTGCATTTAAAGTCAGTCATGCACAAGTCTTATAGTGGAATGTATTTTCTCAAGAGAAATAAAGCAGTTTCAAACCCAAAATACTGATTGTGAACTTCCGTCTAGGGACCTCAATGGAAAAATGTATTCTTAAATCTTCTACATTAGGGCTGGATGATATGACCTAATATCTAAATCCTGATTTATAAAGTATTATTTGGTTTTTAGGTTGTTGTTTCTTTGCCCTCGTAGTTCCTTGACAAGGTTAGAACTGTAAATATGCTCAACTGTTAAAGGTCGGATCATCTTTTTTGTGCATATCTTATCTTTTTAATTTAAAATAATGAAGTGAAACACACACCCACGGATGAACTATTTATGGTTATTTATTTAAACAATTGAAATCAAAGCACACATTTCCTAAAAAAAAACGTCTATCGAAAAAAGTCACATTTTTATTTGAATGTAAAAAGCAAATTTCCAGAAAAAAGTGAAAAATGAATTACAGAAATTCTGTGCAGACAAAATAATAGGATTCCAAAGTTAGAAGATATTTACTTGATTGCAATACATTTTATTGTGTGTGTGTGTGTGTGTGTGTGTGTGTGTGTGTGTGTGTGAACGCACATAAATGCGCAGTGTGAGAAGGAACATCCCTAATTACATTAGTTCAACGTTGATTACTTTTTGAATTCATCGTCCAGCCCTTATTGTCCATTAAGAATCCAAAATAATGAACACACAACTCTGTATTCTGCTTGTGTTAGACGGGCTGTCCATTACAAAACTTTTGACTTTGACGTGGTCCTCCCCAGACAGATTGGTAGGCTCTCTGGATATTGCATTTGGGGTTTAGGGAATATCACAAGCGAGGTAATCTTGATAGGGGATGACAGTCCCCTCACACTGTCAACATGCTATTTTAACCCAGCTCGTTGCACATTATTGCCCTCAGGCAAACCCAATCCCATTTCATTTCTAACCCCTCCCAAATTTCCTCATTATGAAAACATGGACGTAAAGCTTTAATGCCTAACTTTTTGATATTAATGTACGTCCGTTACATTCAAGCCGTCGTTAAATGAGTTGCTACAAAGCTAATTAAGACTTTCAGCTCCACACAGCTCTCTCTGGGTTTCTCAGTATGACTATGTTCAGGAGATTGTGGCGTACGGTGACTTTCCCGCGTAGAAGCTCAAGTGAAGATAATGACATCTTCTGAAGAGTCCATCATGTTTTAATCCACCGTGTCCTCCTTGGCTATTAGTAACTGTGTTGAGGAGCGGGGGTTGCGCGATCACAGAAGGCTTGTAGCATGTGGACGCGCCGACTGATTAGTTGTCATTACAGAAACTACGCACTATAGCTTTAGGGTTATAGGCCTTCATCTTAGGTCGTTTTCACACTGATGTGGATTTAATTTAATTTAAGCTCCCATGGCATGAAAATTTCACTTTATAAGGTTTTTTAACATTATTATGTGTTCCCCCAGCCTGCCTATGGCCCCCCAGTGGCTAGAAATGGTGATAGGTGTAAACCGAGCCCTGGGTATCCTGCTCTGCCTTTGAGAAAATGAAAGCTCAGATGGGCTGATCTGGAATCTTGCCCCTTATGAGGTCATAAGTGGCCAGGTTACCTCTTCTTTCTCGGCTTTGACCACCCAGAGAATTTGGCCCCCATGAGAGAGAGACATCATGGCTTTCAAACGAGCAAAGTGGCAGTTGGTCAAGGCCACACCCCCAGCCTCCACCTTGCCCCCTCCTCCTCAAAAGCTACAGACATAGAAATGGCACATATTAAGGAACGCTCATTGTGGGACTGGCTCTAGTGGCTGTAATTCTTCACCAAGGCTGAATTTTGGGAAAGAGACTTCAGATACACTATTAGGGGACCACTAAGGTCTATATAAAAGAGACTTCAGATACAGTATTAGGGGACCACTGAGGTCTATATAAAAGAGACTTCAGATACAGTATTAGGGGACCACTGAGGTCTATATAAAAGAGACTTCAGATACAGTATTAGGGGACCACTGAGGTCTATATAAAAGAGACTTCAGATACAGTATTAGGGGACCACTGAGGTCTATATAAAGAGACTTCAGATACAGTATTAGGGGACCACTAAGGTCTATATAAAAGAGACTTCAGATACAGTATTAGGGGACCACTAAGGTCTATATAAAAGAGACTTCAGATACAGTATTAGGGGACCACTAAGGTCTATATAAAAGAGACTTCAGATACAGTATTAGGGGACCACTAAGGTCTATATAAAAGAGACTTCAGATACAGTATTAGGGACCACTAAGGTCTATATAAAAGAGACTTCAGATACAGCATTAGGGGACCACTAAGGTCTATATAAAAGAGACTTCAGATACAGTATTAGGGGACCACTAAGGTCTATATAAAAGAGACTTCAGATACAGTATTAGGGGACCACTAAGGTCTTTATAAAAGAGACTTCAGATACAGTATTAGGGACCACTAAGGTCTATATAAAAGAGACTTCAGATACAGTATTAGGGGACCACTAAGGTCTATATAAAAGAGACTTCAGATACAGT